>JAOTQK010048316.1:0-15044 GCA_025642025.1 Rhododendron ferrugineum | reverse complement strand
TTACAGTAATTATACCATGGTCCCACGCACCACGTGTTCGGATCTTATTTGTATCTGTTCGGGAATACCTCCCTACAGGCTTCCTTCTCAATTCCTCGCATGGTGAGGGAACCAACGTATCCCTGGAGATGGGCCTTTGGGTCACCGGTTCCATCGAATTTTGCAAAGTCTACACCTTTGAACTTTTCCGGCAACTTGGCGTTTGGAAATAGGCACAATTTGCTCATGTCTATCTCTCCTTTCCCAAGACGTTTGGTTTCTTGGACAGACTGTTCCAGTTTACTAATCTTTGCGACAAGGGCTGCCAGGTTGGGGTTTGACACGGGTATTTCTTCTTTGGTTTGTTCAGATTGCGGGGGAAGTTTAGCCTGTAACTTATCGCTAATTTCTTGCATGGTTTCCATCATCATAAGCATGTCCTTTTGCATAGACGTGACAGAAGCCTTAAGCTGTGCATCAACACCAGCGATGGATTGCTTGAACTGAGCATCCATGGTAGCCATGTTCTGCCTGAGCTCGTCTACTCCGTTTCCTTGGTCAGCCATGGGTGAGGGGTTTGCAGATGATTCTTCTACAAAAGGCCTTATGGGTTCTTCTCCTAATAACGACTGCCCTTCCTGTTCTATTTGGACTTCAAACAGTTGGGTTTCCTCCAGGGTGCCTATACGAACTAGCCTTTGAAGCGGACGAAACCAATTGGGTATAGCCTCTTCTCCTCGTGAATGACCAATGTTTCAGTACTGGCGACAAAGCAAAAAGGGAGCAACTCATAACTGATCTCAAATGCTCACCCTACCTTCTATGCGTCTCCTAGAAACTAAGCCTAGGACCTACCGTGGCCCGGATCTCACTTAAGGCGTTTGGGCAGAAGATTTCCAATAGTCCAGGTAGGTGCTATCAGGCAGGTTAAATTTCGAGTGCTTCGGAACCAGAGCCAATCTCCTTACCCTGACCATCCGAGGCAGAGCAATGTGACTATCAGAATCCAGGCACGCACGCGCTCAAGGGTAGACCCAAACCAAGGGAGCTGTTCGGGCATGGCAAACACCGGAGGTATCACAAACTCCATGGATTTAAAGTCTCCTAGACCGACCGGAGTAACCTAGAGAATCCTAACGGAATCCTATCCTCTAGCCCGCATTATGCAATGAGGAATGAATGGTATGTATGTACAGAAAATAAATGCACGTAAACAATATATAACACGCAAGTCCTAACCATGGGTTCCTGTCCTAGTTGGGAAGGTTCTATAGTTATGTACAAGTGTGAAGGCCAGTTTTGGTCTCGAAAGGGTTCCCCGGACTAGAGCCAAGATGTGCTACCCCATGTCAAGTGTATTGCAAGACAATGGTCGAACAGCACGATGGCCCATCATAGTCGAGGGTTGCTAGGCGTTCCGGGAGAGCTTGTCACCGGTAAACCGGGCAAGATAGCCGAAACTCACTAGTGAGGCTTGTGCGGTGCAGAGTGTACAGGATAAAAGAGTCTTATTTTCCCAAAGATATTTAAAAACCCCTTTCGAAACACCATTCAAGTTTGGCTCTCGCATTTATTCGATTCTTTGAAAATAAGAGTAGGTTTCAAAGTTTCGGATAATGAAACTCCCCAGCAGAGTCGCCACTGTGGGCTCCCGTGGCCCAAAGTGCGTTCGAAGAGTCGCCACCCGGATTTTTGAGATGGATGATCCGAGAAACCGAGAACTCGTTTAAAAAAGGCTTTTGGTCAAGCGAAAACGTCGAGACTTTGGATTCAGGAGCCACATTACGAATGGGAAAGGTTTTTCTTTAAAAAGCACCCCACTCGCCCGGTAAGACCGGTCTCTACTAGGTATTTTCAAAAAGGGGGAAGTTTTGAATATCTCTTGAAGAATCGAGCTCTTTAAGAAAGCAAGCAACGGGGAAGGGACATGGGAAATATATCACATTGATGTGCAAGTGGTGTCATCTGTACAGGAATGATAAGAATGATGCAAGCAGGAAGAAAAAACTACTTGACAAACTGTCTGGAACATGGTCACCTGTCAGGCGACATACTGTAATATTGCGCGCGGCCTTTCATTATGCCGCGCGTGATACCTATTTTGTCATCAGACTATCATAAGTGTTTAAAACGTCGCCCAGCGTATTGTAAATGACGTGTGTCATTACTGGAAAGCTCAGAAAGTGTACAACCACCAGATCGTCCCAAGATAACACCACTTCTCCAAGTCGTGTTCGTAAAAAATAGCTTTTGATATGTATGACCATTTGGGATGATCAAGAAAACTTCGTAAAAGAGTGGGGCACGGCTTGTAGAAATGGTCTTGTTCTGGAAATACTAGTTCTGGAAATACTAATGACGGGTATCACAACATTAAAAACAGACCTGATGAAAGATGGCCAGGGTCCAGATAGCTTGAGCAAGAAAACAATGCTTGATGGAAGTAACGCGCGTGTGAACACACTACGCCGTGCGCCTCTTCAAAGCGCCGCACGGTGTAGCTTGTTCAGCACAGTAACTGTTTTATTCTCTGAAAATGGTTTTTAAGTCAAGGTCTAACCAAAAGGGGGTTAGATCTGATGACAGGAAAAGCCCCCTCAGGACCGGGACAGAGCCCAACCCAAGAAAACTTGGTTTTTACCTTTGATCTTGAGCTTGATCGTGGATAGGTGGTGAGAAGTGAAGACGGATGATGAAAAGACGTGAACGGGTGGGATCAAATGGACAATAGAGGTGTAGATGTGTGTAATAGATGGTACATGGGTAGTTGAAACATTTACAGTTAGTAGGAGACTAACTTTAATGGTGAGGAGAAAAATGAAGCATTTTGAGAAAAGAAAGGCCTTGAGAATGTTTTTGGAGCACCTTCTCAAGACTTGGGAGTATGGGATGGGTGTGAAAGCATGATGAGAGAGAAAGAAAGTTGGGGCCCTTTTCCCTTGAGTGGAGGGGTGTATTTATAGGCAAAGTGCCAAGGATTTTGAATTCAAATGGTGGAGGTATTTTCTGGGCGGGCTGGAAGTGCATTTTTGGCTGAGCCATCTTGCAGTTGTGGCTCAAATGGGCGTGACCGACAGTTGTCTGAGCCAGTCAGAACTTTAACTGAAATGTCGTGCGGCTAACCTCGGAGTGTCGCGCGGCTTACCAAGCTTTGATATGCCGCGCGTTGCAGGTGTACTCCGCGCGGTACTTCAGATTCAGTCCAGGGTTTTTGGGCCTTTTTGGGCTATTTGGGCTATGGAAATCCATTATTCAAGCTCGCAAAGGCACCGTTTCCTTTGTTTCATCATCGGGGGCGCGTTCAAAGAACCTTCGTGGCCCGGATTGGGGTGTCTACAGTCATTTAGTTTGAATCACGGTATCCATGTTTGTCATCTCATTTACATATAGATTTTGTAGAGAATTTCCTACTGGGCTAGTGTAGCTCAACAAAATCCTTATTTTCAGATCCTAATGTCGGGCAATAGATTGCATGTGATGGTGTGCATGAATACGAAGATTTTTGGAAGCTTACTGGACATAGTTACGTACTCATCGTTGTAATGGACTTACTTTTGATTGAAGATGACTTTGTAACTAATTTTACACTTGAACTATCTTTTGACAAGGGTTTGTAATACTTTAAACATTTCGTACTTGTATCGATTTTAATTTGGGCCACGGTGCCAAGGTTGTACTTATTTTAACTTGGGGACTTGACTTGTAATTAAACAGGTGGGAACTCATTTTGGGTAATATTTACTTTATGCGAGGATCTTTGTCGAAACGGTTTATTTATTTATGTTGAAAATCGAGGGGGTGACATCTTCTGATAATCAAAATACTCAAATATCTATCTCAATATCCACCAAGGATTTTTCCATGCGCATTTCACCAATAAACTGTTCCAATACTGCAAGTTCCGAAAGTTTACTATTTGGCATCACGACCCAATGCAACGTAAATGCGAAGTAAGAAAAGAGAGTTTAGTATTATACAATTTTTCAATGTCAATGAAATTGGTTTTTGAGCCTCGGGACATGAGTAAACGTCACCTTGCTGAAGTGAGGGATAAGATCCTCGAGATCCTGGTGATACGGCTTCAACTTTTCTTCCTTAACCTTCCAATCGCCGTTGGCTTGTGATACAACCAGGTTGGAATCCCCCACAACCTCTAACTTCTCTATGCCAATCTCAATGGCAGCTTCCATGCCCATAATGCAAGCTTCGTACTCCGCCTGATTGTTGGTGACTTCAAAGTTTAGTTTGAAAGCGAGCGGGATATGCGATCCATTGG
This sequence comes from Rhododendron ferrugineum, assembly GCA_025642025.1. NCBI lineage: Eukaryota > Viridiplantae > Streptophyta > Magnoliopsida > Ericales > Ericaceae > Rhododendron > Rhododendron ferrugineum. The sequence goes on along the minus strand of JAOTQK010048316.1, from coordinate 10,789 downwards.
GTGAAACTAGCAACACGCCGATTCCAAATCCTTTCTGGTTAGCGGCTCCGTCGAAGTATAGCTGCCAAACATCCTCAGCTGTAGTCATTATGTCTTCGTCAGGAAACTTAAACTTGGCATCTTCGCCTCCTTCAATTGGACAATCGGCTAAGAACTTTGCAACTGCTCTTTCTTTTACAGACTTCTTGGTGACATATTTTAATTCAAACTCAGCTAGTATTAGTAGCCATCGTGCCAGCCTTCTCGTAAGAGCTGGTTTCTCAATTAGGTATTTAAGGGGATCCATTCGAAAAATGAGCCTTACTGGGTAGGCTAGCATGTAATGTCTCAATTTCTTGGAAGCCCAGACAAGTGCCCAGCATGTCTTTTCCAACGGAGTATAGTTGTCTTCGCATCTAATCATCTTTTTGCTGAGATAGTAGACAGCCTTTTCAACCCCATCGTCTCCTTCCTGTGCCAACATACACCCCATTGAGGATGGGGTGACTTACAAGTATAGGATCAAAGGTTTTTCTGCTACAGGCGATGTCAGTACTGGTGGATTCTGTAGATAATCTTTGATAGATTCAAAAGCCTTCTGGCATTTATCGCCCCACTCAAATGGTACTCCTTTCTTAAGTAGGCAGAATATCGCTTCACAGGTCGAAGTCAGCTTAGCAATGAACCGGCTAATAAACTGTATCTTGCCACGAAAACTTCTTACATCTTTTTCGGACCGCGGTGGCTCCATTTCCAGAATAGCTTTAATTTTTGAGGGATCGACTTCAATGACTCGAGTGGTGATCATGAACCCCAACATCTTCCCTACAATGACTCCAAAGGTGCATTTGGCCAGGTTGAGGCGCATCCTGTACTTTCTGATTCTCTCGAAGAACTTCCTGAGTGCGGGTAAGTGTCCTTCTCGCTCCTTTGCTTTGACGATCATATCATCAACGTAAACCTCTACTTCCTTGTGAATCATATCATGCAACAAGGTCGTAGCGGCTCGCTGATAAGTAGATCCCACATTCTTTAGCCCAAAATGCATTACCCGATAGTAATAAGTTCCTCATTTGGTGACGAATGTGGTATTCTCCCGATCTTCTGGGGCCATGAGGATTTGATTATAACTTGAAAAGCCATCCATAAAAGAGAGCAAAACATGCCCAGCGGTATTGTCAACTAGTACATCAATATGTGGCAGTGGAAAATCATCTTTTGGGCTTGCTTTGTTTAAGTCGCTGAAATCGACGCAGACCCTAATTTTGCCATCCTTTTTAAGGACGGGGACAATGTTTGCGACCCACTGAGGATACTCAGTTACCATTAGGAATCCTGCATTGATCTGTTTAGTGACCTCTTCTTTTATTTTAAGCACCCAGTCAGGTCTCATGCGCCTCAATTTCTGTTTTACAGGTTTTGCGTCGGGACGAAAGGGAATCCGGTATTTCACGATCTCAGGATCCATTCCGGGCATATTGGCATGCGAAAACATCCTCGAATTCTTTAAGCAAATTTATGAGAGCCTGACGCTCTTCTACGGATAGCACGAAACTGATCTGAATCATCCGGGGATTCCCTTCATCTCTCAAATTTATTAAAACAACTTCTTCTTTTAGAGGCTGAGCATGCCTTTCGTCTTCCCTTTTGACTAGGGATCGGATCTCTATAGGGATGTCCCTATCGAAATCAATCCCCTCATCATCAGGGTCAACATAATTTATTTCAAAATCAGGGAAGTAAGCGGAATCAGATTCATTTATTTCATCCTCAGCAAAGGCCTCGGGGGCACCATACACACGAATGGACTCAAATTCAAAGTACAAACCATGAGGAGTTGGGCCAAGAGGCACCGACTCAGACTCGACAGACTCAGAAAACTCAGATGACTGGGAGGACTCGGACGACTCAGACTCGAACTCAGAATCAGACCCATGGCATGTCGCACTTGGTATGAAAGTCCAGTTCTTATAATCTCCAGCGGCATCCATGATAAGTGAAGTTGGGTCTTCAAGGGCCTCCTACCCGAGCATCAGCACTTCAGCTTCCATGACTGTACCCATTGGTCCGTTTTTCTCGAACAGGATCGCTAGACTTCCCATGTCAAAGACATCAATCCAATCAGTTGGTTTTCCCCGTTCTTTCGCAGCCTCAAACTCTTCCTCGCTTTCTGGCCAAACATCGCTGGCAGATATCTCGAATCCCAGCAGCAAAGTATTGGTTTCCTTATCCCAGAACGGTTCTGGCTGACCTTGGTAGACCTGCTTCGCTTTCTCTTTAACGAAATAGTCTTCCAATCTGTCTCCCTTTTCACTTTACTGTCGCTCGAAGGCAAATAACCAAGACCAGTTGTGCGTATTAGAGTTCCCCGGGCTTCAAACTTTGCAGGTCCTTGTAGGTTCCTTCCTAGTCCCAAACCTGGCATGTAGGACATTTCTTCATTATCTTTATGGCGACATTGCTAATAACAAAGTCATCATCAATTTTGACCGAGAAGGCAGAATTGGAGGTATCCAGCGAGAATCCTCCCAGAGCAAACTTTCTCCCCATGCTGAATTTTTAAGAGCAAGGCGTTGTCTTCAGTGGGTGCACGAATTCCAGAGTCCCCGTGGATGGTGAGCATTCCTGTCTCAAGCCCTAAATGGATTTTCTGATGCAGAGTGGAGGGTACAACCATGATATACGGTCTATGCAGCCAAGGCCTTCCCAGCAGCAAGTTGAAGGAAGCGGGGATGCTTACCACATGAAATTCCACCTCAGTTTGGTAGGATCCAAAAGTCATAGGAAGCATAAGGGTTCCAACTACATCTCGACGAGTGTTGTCATATGCTCGGACTTTGACTTCCGATGGAGAGAAGTCCTTATTTTTGTACCCCAAGCAGTAGGCAACACGGAGCGGACAAACGTTGATTGCGAAACCATTGTCGATCAGAATTACTGGAACCCATTTACCATGGCATTTCAGGGTGACATGCAGTGGCCTATTGTGGATAGTTCCTTCAGCAGGCAGGTCTCGATCGGTAAAGGTTATGGCATGCTTGATGGGTATGGTTTTGATGAGTACCACCAGCTCATCGAGGGTTATATTGGAGGGGACTTTCAAGTGGGAAAGGGCTTGGATGAGTCCTTCACGATGGCAAGTGTAGTGAACAAGTACATCCCAAACATAGATTTTAGCCTGAGTCTGCTCGAGTTGTTGCTTGATCATTCCTTTGGGATCTTTCTCAAGATGGGAAGGTTCTTTGGCTGGTGGAGCAAAAGATTGGAAAGTGCTTTTGGTCGGGGTAGTGAAAGGGTTAGAAGGCTCTTTAGCTGGTGGAGCTGCAGAGTTAGAGGATTCTCTGATTTGGAGGTTGGGAGGTTGATAGACACGGCCACTCCTGGTCAGATGGTCAATTTGGCGGTATTTCGATTCCTCACTCCATAAGTCAACAGGAGCCTTGCGCTTGCTTCCAATGGTGGTATCCTAGAGGTTGGCAGCCAGATCAGTGATAACCAAATCTTCCCAAAGATCCTCAGGCTTCCATTGCTTAGCTTCCATCATCGCGTTCACAGTCCATTCCTCATTTCCTACTCTTATGTTGACGACTTCAGAGTTCGCCCATGGATTTATCTTGGCCCCCGACTCATCTTCCCACAAGTTCATCATGGCAACATTAGTATCCTCAGGAAAGGTAACTGATGGCTCTAATTCAGCTTCGTCCACAATGTAATCCATTGGGTTAAACTCACTGCTGGCTATCTCTTCCTCCGACTCTGGGGGCTCCGGATTTAAGTACCACGGATTATAGCCGACGTTGCTATACAGATTATTAACGACGAAGTCATTGGGATGAGAGGAATCTGGGCAAAATGGGGCAAGTTCTGGCCAATTGTAGGCTGCTATTTCGGGTTGGCATTCCTCAGCGAACATCATGGGTAAGGAGAACATATCCAGGGGATCCCCCATGGCCAATAGCGGGCATGCATCTGGGATCGGGTTCCATTCCCATTCAGGAGCTTCTTGAGGAACCTGATAGTCATCACTCTGACCTTCGAACATCATGTATAGGGAGAGTCCATCGAGAGGGTCAGCGTGAGCATTCTGCCAATCAACTTCCCATCCAGGCTCGAATGGTGGTTCAACAATTCTCTGGAAGTTGGAGGCTTCAAATTCCTCCCAATCAGAGATCAGGTCCCCCCATGTATTCTCCCATTCCCAAAGAAAGCAAAGAGCCGTATCCTCGAGAATTTCCGCAATGAAAAGGGTTGGATTGAAATCTTGGGCAGTTTGATCATTGGTTAGGGTGATTTGGTTGATACGAAAAGGGGTGTTATGTTGTGGTAAGGGGTTTGAGATGGTATTTGGTTTGTTTGGGGGAGGGGTGTCGATAACCTTATTGTCAATGAGGCTTTGGATCTCATGACGGAGGCGAATGCAATTGTCAATGGTATGGCCAGGCATCTGGTGGAACTCACAGTAGACATTTTGGTTTAGATTTGGCGGAATGGTTTGTGGTGGCGAGAGGGGTTTCAATACCCTGATCTCTGTGAGTTTCTTGAGCAAGGTAGACCTGGGGGTACTGAACTGAGTGAAGGCTCGGTTTTGGGATTTTGGTTTTTTGGAGATTTGGTTAACTTCTGCGGGTTTGGTAGATGAGGCTCCGGCCTGGTTGGTATTTCCAAAAAGGACATTGCTGTTGCCAGAGTATGCCCTTTTGGATTTTGATCCGGTTTCCTTCATCTCCAAGGTGACATCCCGTAAGGCCTCTTCCACAGCCAGCCCAGAGTCATAGAAGGTTTTGAAATTCGGGGCGACTTGGGAAAGAACCATGTATGGTGCAAAGGAACTTGGCAGGTTCTTCGTTATGATTCGTATCTATTCCTTCATATCCAGCTTGTTCTGCATTTGAGCGGCCTTGGCTCTCCAACGCTTCACGAAATCAGCGAAGCTTTCCTTCTCACCCATCTTGGTACTTTCTAGTTCCCTCGTGGTCATTTTTAGGTCAACATTGAAGTCATACTGGGCTACGAAGGCTGTCCCAATATCTTCCCAAGTCCTTTTCTTGGATGGCTCGAGAGTAAGGAACCACTGCAGGGCTAGGCCAGATAGAGACTCATGGAATAATTGCGCCATAGCTTCCTTTTCAATTCCTCACATGGTAAGAGAACCAACATACCCCTGAAGGTGTGCCTTTGGATCACCGGTGCCATCGAATTTTGCAAAGTCCACACCTTTGAACTTCTCTAGTAACTTGGCGTTTGGGAATAAGCACAGTTTGCTCATGTCTATTTCTCCTTCCCCAAGTCGTTTGGTTTCTTGGACAGACTCCTCGAGTTTACTGATCTTTACAACAAGGGCAGCGAGGTTAAGGCCTACTGCTGGTGTTTCTTCTTTGGGCTGCTCAGACTGTGGAGGAGGCCTGGTCTGAAGCTTATCACTAATTTCCTGCATAGTTTCCATCATCATGATCATGTCCTTCTGCATGGATGTAACGGAAGCCTTGAGTTGTGCGTCGACATTGGCAATGGATTGTTTGAGTTGGGCATTTAGAGCAGTCATGTTCTGCCTGAGTTCTTCTACCCCATTTCCTTGGTCAGCCATCGGTAAGGGATTTTCAGGTGGTACTTTTACTAGTGGATCTTGTAGTGTTTCTGCTGACGGTTGTCCTTCATGTACTACCTGAACTTCAAACAGTTGAGTTCATTCCAGGGTGTCTATGCGAACCAGTCTTTGGAGTGGACGAAACCAATTGGGTACAACCTCTTCTCGCAGACGACCAATGTTTCAGAACTTGCAATAAAGCAAAAAGGAGCAACTCACAACTGACCACGGATACTTGCCCTACCTAGAAACTAACCTAAGACCTACCGTGACTTGGATCTCACTTAAGGCATTTGTATAGAAGATTTCTGATAGTCTGGGTAGGTGCTGTCAGGCAGGTTAAATTCCGAATGCTTCGGAACCAGAGCCAAACTCCTTATCTTGACCATTCGAGGCAGAGCAATATGACTATCAAAATCCAGGCACGTACGCATTCAAGGTTAGACCCAGATCAAGGGAGCCGTTCGGGCACGGCAAACACCGGAGGTATCTCAAACTCCATGGATTTAGTGTCTCCTGGACTGACCGGGGAAAGAATTCTAAATGAGTCCTATCCTCTAGCGTGCAAGATGCAATGATGCATGGATGATATGTGTGTACAGAAAAGAAATGCATGTAAACAGGATATATCACATAAGTCCTATTTTCGGGTTCCTGTCTTAGTTGGGAAGATTCTATATGGCTATGTACAAGTGCAAAGGCCGGTTTGGGTCTCAATAAGGTTCCTCGGACTAGAGCCAAGATGTACCTTCCATTGTCGAATGTATTGCAAGACAATGGTCGAACAGTACGATGGCCCATCATGGTCGAGGGTTGTTAGTCATCCCGGGAGAGCTTGTCACCGACGAACCGGGCAAGATAGCTAGAACACACTAGCGAGGCTTGTGCAGTGCAAAGTGTATAGGATAAAAGAGTTTTATTTTCCGAAAGATATTGACAATCCCCTTTTGAAAATAACTTTCAAGCTTGGCTTTCGCAATTATTCGATTCTTTGAAAATAAAAGTAAGTTCCAAAGTTTCGAATAATATTTGTCCCCAGCAGAGTCACCACAGTGGGCTCCCCGAACGGCGCGCCCTCGAAGAGTCGCCACCCGGATTTTTGAGATGGATGGTTCGAGAAACCGAGAACTCGTTTGAAAAAGGCTTTTGGTCTAGCGAAAACGTTAAGACTTTGGGTTCGGGAGCCACATTACGAATGGGAAAGGTTTTGTAGAAAAGCACCCCATTCGCCCGGTAAAACCGGTCTCTACTAAACATTTTCGAAAGGGGAAAATTTTGAGTATCCTTCGGAAAATCAAGCTCTTTAATAAACAAGCAAGGGGGAAGGGACATAGGATGATATATCACATTGGTGTACACGTGGTGTTTACTGTATAGAAATGATGAGTGAATGATATGTTGCAAAATGAAATAATTAATCAGCGAACTATCCAGATCATAACCATTCTCACACGGCTTATCATAATGTCGCGCACGGCCTTATGATATGCCGTGTGGTTTACCTTATCTGCTATTAGACTGTCATCAGAACCCAGAATAATGCCCGGTGTATTGTATCCCCCATACGATGTTTCTTAAAGACATCAGAAGATACTCAACTCCTGATCCATTTCAGAACTATACCATTTCTTCAAGTCATGAATATGAAACAACTTTTGATGTATTTGATCACTTGAAATGATTAAGAAAAACTTCATTTAGAAAATGAAACATGGCTTGTAGATATGGTCTTATTCTAAAAAGTACCGATGACAGTATCTCAGTAATACAAATAGGCCGGGTGAAGAATGGCCATGATCCAGACAGTTTAAACAAGTAAATTGTAAGCAATGAAAAACCGCGCGCCTGAATACACTACGCCGTGCAACGCATCAAAACGCCGCGCGGCGTGGTATGCCCAGTACAGTGGCTGTTTTATCTTTTGAAAATGATTTTTAAGTCAGTACTTAACCAAAAGAGGTTAAGCCTAACAGCAGAAGAGTCCCCTCAGGGTCAGGACAGGGCCTAGCCCAAGGAAACTTGATTTTTACCTTTGATCTTGAGCTTGAATGAAGACGAATGGTGATGGATGAGTGTGGACAAGGACGGATGACGAAGGATGAGTACGGGTTTGGGTGGTTGTTAGGTATTTTGGTAGGTGGGATCTCAAAGTTAGTAGAAGGTTGAGCTTTGAAGGTGAGGAGGAAAAATGGAGTGATTTGAGAAAAGAAATGCCTAGAGAATGTTTTTAGAGCAACATTCTCAAGGTTTGGGAATGGAGAGTGAGTGTATGGGCAAGATGAGAGAGAGAGAGAGAGAGAGAGAGGTTAGGGACCCTTTTCTCTTGATTAGAGGGGTGTATTTATAAGCAAGAGCCAAGGATTTTGAATTCAAATGGGGGAGGTGCTTTCTAGGCGGGCTAGAAGTGTTTTTTCAGCTAAGCCATTTTGTAGTTGAGGCTCAAGTGGGCGTGGCCGACAGCTTTCTGAGCCAGTCGGATCTTTACCTAAAATGTCGTGCGGTTAACCTCATGAACTCATACGGTATAATGAGTTTCATTACACCGCGCGGTGTAGAGTTGTACCGTGCGGTACTAAAGGTTCAATTCCGGGCTTTCGGGCTTATCTGGGCTTCTGGGCTTTGGGTTATCTGGGTTATCTGGGTTTTTGGGTTAAGGGAGTCCTTCATTCAAGCTCTTGAAGGTATTGTTTCCTTCGTTTCATTATCGGGGCGTTTAAAGAACCTCTGAGATCCGGATTGGGGTGTCTACAAATATTATGAGCTCAACTCATGGTGATTTTTCGAAGTCGGGTAGTTCTATGTTGTTCGTGGCTGGAAATTAGTCACTTGTTGGGCTTCCCGTGATGAATCTAATTAGAATTTTGGTCTCCAATTATTTTTTGGAAATCTTATTATTAGTTATCTATCATTGAGCGCTGGTTTGACCCTTTTTGGATCTCAATGAATTAGTTATGATTTTTGCATTGAGATGTGTCATTTTTTTGGACATTGGACATTGCGCATTCTCAGTATTTAACCTAATCTTGTTCAACTATTGTCACCTCCAATTGAACCACTCAGTCATTTTATGGCCTGTTAAATATTCATTTTTGGCATACTTCAAAGGGCCAAATGTTCCATGATCAAAAAGGCGGGCGATTGAGTTAGATAGCGATAGTTAAGCTTACGCTTAGAGCGCATTGATACTAGATATAGCTTGTTGACGGTTGTTTGTATCTTGGTAAATTCATAGGGCTTGAATTGACGTCGTGAAAGCTTACTCGCAAGCCGAACCGCATATAAACTCTAGCAACCCCTGTGAGTATATAAATGCCAATGGCCATAGGTTTCGCCATTCACCGACAAAGAATAAAGCTTGCCAACCCTACAAGATAACCGATACCAAATAAAACTGCCAAATATTTCTAGTTCCTTTTATCATTTCTTGTCCTATGAAAAAGGGTTCATTGGATAAGCGACAATCCCAACAAGGTATGATGCCCAACACTATATCAGAGGATTAAAAAAAAATACCCAAGAAATACGAAAGCAAAACTAACAGAACAATAACTAGAATTTCAAGAAAATTTGTTGATTGCATTATAAATTATTGTTGTCCAAAGATTGACCGAATCCAAAATGGGCAAATAAGGAAAGTGTCACGACCCAAATCCAGCGGATTAAAATATTGTGATCGACCAATGAGTCCGTCTCACTAAAGGCCTCTATTAACACTTATCTTTTTTTAACATATAGAAATAAACTCAAGTAATAACATTTGCGGAAGCCATATCTAATAATTACAAATTGCTTAAGATCTTCATTTATTATGTTAACGGCAACGTGAGTTACATAACACAAGCTTTAATACTATTGATACTCGGTCTGTCCTTCTAATTCTTATTACCTGAAAAGGAAATATTTCAATAACATAAGCCACTGCTTGTATGAGACTATCAATTATTAGAGTTACATGATATACCATGGAATTTTTAGAATTCTTTTATCAAAGAAAAGAAATGCAGGAATCATAATTTCAGTTTTTCATAACTTAAACTGTAACCAATAGCATAAACAAGTTCGTATATAGCATAACATGTTGTAAAATAATATAATATACCAGCCAACGATTACTGCGAGTAATGAGGGGTCACACACAATGTGAATTGATCAATTCAGTCGAACACCTAGCTCTACCCTTTTTCCATTTCGATTAGTATCTTTAATATCCCCTAGATTCAAGGACATCGTTTGGATGTATCGATAATACTTTATTTCATAAATTGTTTAAAATGTTATAATTTTTTTTGAACGGCAAAAAAAAATCATTAATCTTGAAATTGTTATATGACTAGGAGCAAGGAAATAGCATATGTTCAAAGAACAATCATCTGTCCAATCAGAGACCCAAACCTACAATTGCAAAAAACCAATCGAGGACACCCATTTGGGCTGAAGCTCAAACACCCTAAGCGAGTCTAACAAACTCATATCAATACAAATACAAAACAGAAAAAAGGCCTAAAAACTCAAATCAAACAATCAACACCTGTCATCCAAGTAGCCGCCATAACGAGACACACCCAAGTCACCACCGGAACCCGAGAAATCAGCTCCTGTTGCTGCCCCAGAGTGTAAAGACGCCTCACCACAGCAGACCGCCACCGTAGCTGCCACCGAGACCCAGGGAATTTGTCCCTGTTGACATAGGGCAAACACTCACAAAAGACTATGTTATTACATGGAAATAGTTGATATGTTTCAACATTGTTGGAATTGTTCAACAAGTCTATACAATAAATCCAATGAAAACAAAGAAACGACACAATTAAACATATCCTATTGGCCAGCCCCATGACGAGCTAACCAATCGTTGTATATTTTGGTTGTCATGTTATCCCTCATTTGGGTCCATTCGTTTGATGTTTTTGACGATTGTAATGTACTCTTCGGGTGGTACATTATGTAAATTTTGCTGCTCCCATGCTGTGTACAGCCTCAACAGGATCCACTGCCATTGTATGCTTAATGAGATTGTGGACGAGGCAACATGCTGTGACGATGCGACATTGAATCATCCTAATAGGATAGAAAGAGTAGTATCTCAACATTCCACATCTCATCTTAAGCACCTCAAAGCATCTGTGGGCTACCCGCCCGAAAAATAGAAGTTTTTGATTTGAAAAATTGAGGAGTCGCCACCCGGATTTATGGTTTGCCATCCGAGAAACCGTTTTTTGATTTGAA
>JAOTQK010048287.1:0-15054 GCA_025642025.1 Rhododendron ferrugineum | reverse complement strand
GCAGGTGCTTCGAAATACGGTTCCTTGGGTGTCGGACCTTCAAACCCGAGTGGCGACTCTGTATTCCGAGTGCTTGCCTCCGCCGCTCGCGCTCCCTCGATCCAGGCCCTTGCATTTGGAAACCAGAATTTCCAGGGCATGCTGCCCACACAAATCCACGTGCAAAACTGCTTTAACACAAAGGAACTTTGTTTTTTGCCTGAAAATTCTCCGACAAGCCCAAATTCTTCATTAAGCACAAAATTGAAGGATTAACACTTTGAGACAGCCATATATACTCGTAATGACCTGCTGGAAGTGTAAAAAGTCCAAAATCTGGCTCAAGTCAAAAAGTGAAAAATCGTCCCAAGAAGTCAGTAGACTATCTTCTTGGCAAGAAAACAGACTGACTGTCGCGCGCTGATATGGCTTAAATGTACGCTCCACACTCACGTGCGCGTTGCTCTCACTCTGTCGTGCGTTGGTTCTGTCCAGTACAGGTGCCAACTTTGACCCATTTTGGAAATTGAAGTGAAACAGGCATTGTCATCAACTCTGGCAGTCCTACAGACTCTAGGGCAAACTCATAGGTGTGCCTTTGGATTTAAAAATAGGTGCCACCTTGCCTAGATATTTCCTTTAGAAAGAAGGGATACTTTCCAAGTTTTGCTTATAAAAGGACATGGCCTTTGGAGATGTAAGGTACCCCTCCAGAAGGAAAGCTCCACATATCACTAAAAATGGCAAATCCGTTTCCAACTCTCATTGGCCCTTGGTTAGAGGCATTTGTTGTAGTTGACTGGTTATCCTTCCGGTCCCACGGGCTAGCCACTTTCTGTTTCCTTCGAAGCATAAGGCTTCGCCCCGAAATCTTATGGGCCGCACTACGGTTCTGGGACCCAGATGTTCACGTGTTCAGATTCGGGGACGATGAGCTGTGTCCGACCGTGGAGGAATTCCAAGCATACCTCCAATGTTTCGCTTCCAGCGTGATTGTCGTGCCACCGTACAGAAAAAGCATGCCAAAGCTTTGAAATCCAGCCTCAACATCTCAGGAGGAGCAGCAGAAAGTGTGCTGAGCGGCGTCCAAATCAATGTGATGCGCCTGATGGAATGGTATGGGCCTGAAGGCAACACAGGAGATACCGCTGTGTAGGCCAGGCGTCAATTCACCCTGTCGATTTGCGTGCTAGCTGCGTATTTGCTAGTGTCACCAAACGGGCGGGTTAATCCTTTACTGGTGAGTGTCGCCGCTCAAATGGGCGCTTGGAGGAATGTGGTGCCACTGGTTCTTGCGGAAACGCTCATAGGTTTGGACTTGGTTTCAACTGGCCAAACAATCATATTCAGCGGTAGTCCACTCCTATTGTGGGTAAACTCTCACTCAGCTCACCTTTTTCCAGCTTTCACACATTCTGTTTTTACCTCACTCTCAGCTAAGGCTTGTATAGGAGCTGCTCACTTGTTTTTCCGCTCAAGTTTTATACGGCTCCTCACGTGTCTTTTCGCTCATGTAGCTATGGCTGTCAGACAAACTTGGGTTGATCACAGCTCCTGAGGCAATCTGGCCTAATCTACTAGGCCGGATGCATCAATGGGGAATGGTTTATCCAGAGATGACTGAGGAAGAATGGTTCCTGTTCACGACAGAAATGTCACCAAACGAAATCAACTGGAGACACACAACATTGAATATCCCGGACATGGCCACGAACTCTGCAGGCTTTGAAAGAATGGTAATTGCTGGACTATCCAGTTTCACATTCTACATTCCAGGGCGTATCCTCTGTTACCTAGGCATAAGTCAAGGACTGAACCGAGCTAGAGAGGAGACCTTTCACATTCCTGCATTTACTGCCCAAAATCTAATTGGATACGAGCACAACTGGGGTCTGAGGCAACTTGGTGGAGCAGATCCAACTTTCAACACAGAACTCAAGCATCACTGCAAAGCATGGCTAAGGAAAGAAGTTGCAAAGAGGCAAAATATAGACCAACTCCTGACAAGACTCTGATGACCTAGAATAAACTGTGAGCTTGTTAAGGCCTCTAGCCTTTCATTCTGTTCTTATGCTTAACTATTTTGAAAGCCTGCTCAGCCCATGTAATAGAAATAGTAGTTTGAATAAAATCAAAAGATTAAGGACTTTCCCCTTTTGATTCAAATGTTGACCGTCACGCTGCCTTGAATATAGAGATACACCCTGGAGCAGGAAACCGTGGATCAAGTTGATTGAATGTGACCGAATCTCACAGAGAGACTGCCTACGTATCCCTTTTCAAGGAATCAGGTCAAAAACGTAGTTCAGGCCAAGGTTCACTCGTGTATTTTTGCTCTACTTTTATGCTCTAACTTTTGCCTAGAACTGCCTTCTCAGGTTTTCAGTCTAGCGAGCTTTGATTGATTGCCTATTTATTTTTGCCTAGATTGCCTCTTTAGGATTTCAGTCTAGCAGGCTTGCTCTAATTTTTGTTTGGAATCGCCCACCCTTGTGGTTTTCGGCCCAACGAGCTTCTCTTAGGGATAGTAATGTTTGAATTGATCCAGGTTAACCAAGGTGTTGAACTCATTGCCGTCGAGGTCTATGAGCTGAGCCGCCCGACCTGAATGGATGGTCTTGATGATGTAAGGTCCCGAGCGCTTCGGACGGAACTTTCCCCGAAGATCGAAAATTGGGGCCCGGATTTCCTTAGTAACCATGTCCCATTCAACTAAGCTTCGAGACTTCACCTTCTTGTTGAATGCCCGAGCGATTCTTCGCTGATACCCCTGAACATGATACAAGACACGGAGCCTCCTCTCATCAAAGAGCATGAGTTCAACAAATCTCCCGCTGAGCAACTCGGATTTCGTGAGTCCACATTCTGTAATGATCCTCAATGACGGTACTCAAGCTCAATGGGGAGTACAGCTTCCATCCCGTAAACTAGGGAAAAGGGGGTTGCCCCTGTTGATGTTCGAATTGACGTTCGATACCCCCAAAGAGCTAGAGGTAGTTGCTCGTGCCAGTCCCTGGCGGACTCTGCAGATTTCTTGATGATCGTTTCGACATTCTTATTCGCTGCTTCGACTGCTCCATTCATCTGAGGACGCTAGGTTGTTGAATGATGTATCTGGATGTTGAACTCTTCAAAGAGCCCCAAAACACTGCCTTTGAAATGAGACCCATTATCTGACACAAACGCCTGAGGGACACCGTATCGATAGATAATGTTCTTCCTGATAAACTGAGCGACTTGGACTGCAGTTAAGGTTTTGTAAGACTCAGCTTCCACCCACTTGGTGAAGTAGTCAATTGCCACCAAAATGAACTGATGACCATTCGAAGCAGACGGCCTGATCATGCCGATAACATCAATTCCCCACACGGAGAAAGGCCAAGGCGACGCCATGCCAAACAGATTGCAAGGAGGGACATGCATAAGATTGGCATGAATCTGGCACTTGTGACAGTGGCGCACGTAGTCTACACACTGTGACTCCATAGTGGACCAAAAGTACCCCTGCCGCAGGATCTTCCTAGCGAGCATGACACCGCTCATGTGAGGGCCACAAATTCCCTCATGAATCTCTTCCATTATTATGGTGGCCTCAGCACCGTTGACACAGAGCTTGTGCATTCCACAATGTGACCTCCTGTACAGCTTCCCTCCACAAATGATGTATTGAGCCGCCAACCTTCGCAACGCAGTTTGATCCTTCTTAGTGGCCTTCGCCAGATACACCCCACTTTCTACAAAATTCCATATATCATGGTACCAGGGTAGGCCGTCATCGACATCATCGACGGCATTGACATACTGATATGTAGGGAACTCCCTCTGTTCGATCAAGATAGGACGAAGCTTAACACCCAAAGGGAGTTCAACTATAGAAGCCAAAGTTGCCAAGGCATCAACGAATTGATTTTTCAGACGGGGAATGTGGGTGAAGGTCACCTTGTTAAAACGAGGAATAAGATCTTCGAGGTCTTGATGATAAGGTTTCAGCTTTTCTTCACGAACTTTCCAGTCCCCGTTGGCCTGAGATACAACAAGATTAGAATCACCAATGACCTCGAGCTTTTCAACGCCGAGAGTGAGAGCGGCTTCCATGCCAACAATGCAGGCCTCGAACTCTGCTTGGTTATTTGTGACATCAAAGTTTAACTTGAACGCAAGCAGAATATGAGAGCCATCAGGCGTTATCAACAAAACTCCGATCCCATAGCCTTTCTGATTAGCTGCTCCATCAAAGTAGAAAGTCCACACATCTTCAACAACCGTTAGCACCTCCTCATCTGGAAATACAAAATCAGAATCTTCCGGCCCATCAACAGGATGATTTGCCAAAAACTCCGCGACTGCACGTCCCTTGATAGATTTCCTCGTAACATACTCGAGATCGAATTCTGCCAGTAAGAGCAACCAACGTGCCAACTTACCAGTAAGCGCAGGCTTCTCGAACAGATACTTGAGAGGATCCATTCGAGAAATCAACTTCACTGGGTAAGCGAGCATGTAGTGTCTCAACTTCTTAGAAGCCCAAATGAGGGCCCAACACGTCTTTTCCAGAGCGGTGTAACGTTCTTTGCATCTGACTATCTTCTTACTTAAATAATAAATGGCCTTTTCGACGCCCTTATCTCCTTCTTGAGCCAACAAACATCCCATGGACGAAGGGTTCACAAACAAGTACAGAATCAAGGGCTTCCCTGGCACTGGTGGCATCAAAACTGAGGGTTCTGCAGGTAGTTCTGAATAGATGTAAAAGCCGCTTGACACTTGTCTGTCCATACAAACGGGATGTCCTTTTTGAGTAAACGAAACATCGGCTTGCAAGTTAGGGTTAACTTAGCGATGAATCGGCTGATGAATTGAACCTTCCCCAAAAAACTCTGCACTCCCTTTTCGGACTCTGGTGGCTTCATCTCAAGCACTACCTAGATCTTGGACGGATCAACCTCAATTCCATGAGAAGTGATCATGAAACCAAGCATCTTTCCTGCTGTGACCCCAAAGGTGCATTTCTACGGATTGAGGTGCATGCAAAACTTGCGGAGCCTCTCGAAGAACTTCCTAAGCACAGGAATGTGGCCTTCTCGAGTTTTGGACTTGGCGATCATGTCATACACGTAGACCTCCACCTCCTTATGCATCATGTCATGTAAGATGGTCGTCGCAGCCCGCTGATAAGTAGGACCGGCATTCTTTAAACCAAATGTCATGACTAAGTAGCAGTAAGTCCCCCACTCAGTGATGAACGTTGTTTTCTCACGGTCCTCGGGTGCCATAAGAATTTGATTATAGCCCGAGAAGCCATCCATGAATGAGAGCAGAGCATGCCCCGCGGTGTTATCTACAAGCACATCGATGTGTGGCAAGGGAAAATTGTCTTTGGGGCTTGCTCTGTTCAAGTCCCTGAAATCGACGCAAACTCAAATTTGTCCATTCTTTTTAGGAACGGGGACAATATTAGCCACCCAAGTAGGTTATTGAGAGACCATGAGAAAACTAGCGTCAATCTACTTGGTGACCTCTTCCTTGATCTTTTGTACCCAATCCGGTCTTAACCGTCTGAGCTTCTGTTTCACAGGCTTAGCATTCGGCAGGAAGGGGATCCGATGCTCCACTATCTCGGGGTCGATGCCTGGCATATCCTGGTGAGACCATGCAAAGACATCGCTGAACTCAATGAGCAGCTCTTTGAAGTCACGATGCTCCTCTATTGAAAGCGTGGAGCCCACTTGAACCATCTGGGGATCGTTCTCATCTTTTAAGTTTATAGAAACCACTTCTTCTTTTAATGGCTGAGCATGCCTTTCATATTCCCTCTCGATGAGGGCACGGATTTCCTTGGGAATGTCCCCATCGAAATCTATCCCTTCATCGTCGGGGTCGACACAGTTTATATAAAGGTCATTGAAGTAGTCAGAAGATGATTCTTTCATTTCACAAAACCCGTCAGGGTTGCCAAGTACAAGAGAATCAAACTCAAAATAAAAGCTATGACATGGAGGACCAAGAGGCACAAACTCCGACTCAGAGCTAGACTTTGATGACTCTACAGACTCCGTGTCAGACTCAGAGGTGTCAACAATGCAAGTTAGGCGCGGTTTGAAAATGCAATTTTTAAGGCTGCCATTGGCTTATGTGATAAAAGAGGTGGGATCCTCGAGGGCGTCGGGCCCGAGCATAAGCACTTAGGCCTCTTCAGCTTCCGCGGCCAAACCCACTTGGGAGAACTCATGGAACAGCTGCCCCAAACTCCCCTGATCAAACGATCACAGCCAGTCAGTCTTTAGTTTTGGCTTAATAGGCTTCCTTCTGAATTCTGCCCTTGCCGGCACTTCATCGCTATCTGACCAGGTGCCATCAGCAAATACTTCGAAACCATGCAGCAGCTCCCCAGTCTCCGGATTGATGAACTGCTCAGGCTGCCCTGTATAGGTTGCACCCCCCACCTCACGAATGAAATAGCTTTCAGGATCACCATAAAGGGTCCGAGGTTTTCCCGTACATTTCCTTTTCTTGGCATCTTTGGCAGAGGCAAAGTACCCCAAACCAGAGCGGCCCTCACAAGAAGGAAAGGAAGGGAACTCAAGGATCCCTTGCTGGTGAATCCCAAGTCCCATGCCAGGCAAGTAAGACATCCTCCTCGTAATGTCCAAAGCGACGGAGCTTATGATGAAGTCCCTGTCCACGTTAATAGCAAGAACAGATCTGAAAGTATCACAAGAGAAGCCACCGAGATCTACGTCTTCTTCACCATGCATGATCCCCAAGACAGGGGTTCCATCTTCCTTGAGCGGGCGGATGCCCGAGTCCCTGCAAATGGTTAGCGTGCCGGTAGGAAGCCCCAGCATGACTTTTTGGTTGAGGGTAGATGGCACAGCCATGATGTCCGGTCTATGGAGCCATGGCCTGCCCAGGAGCAAATTGAAAGATGCAGGTATGTCAACAACATGGAACTCAACGTCCATTTCGAAGCTCTCAGCGTCAAGCTTGAGCATCAGAGCGCCCTCAACCACAAGACGTGTGCTGTCATATGCCTTAACAGCCAGATTTGAAGGCAAAAAGTCCTTTTCAGCGAGCCCCAGGCGATAGGCCACCCTCATAGGGCACACATTGATTGCGAAACCATTATCGATAAGGACGGTAGGAACCCAGAGTCCTCGACATTTGACGGTAATGTGCAAAGGGCGGTTGTGATCGACCCCTTTGACAGGCAAGTCCTTATCAGTGAAGACGACAGTGTGCTTGGAGGTAGGAGGGAGGATGAGAGATACCATCGCCTCAGGGGTGACATCAGCTGGGACCTCCAAACGGGATAGAGTGTGGCATAGTTTCTGACGATGCTCACGGGAAGAACAGATCAGTCCCCAGATAGATATAGCAGCGGGAATCCGCTCCAATTGTCTTTGAACCAAATCTGCCCTTGTTGAACCAGCTGGTACCTCAAGCGGTGCAGACCGTGGGAAATTAATGGGTGTGTTCCTTTGGTTAACAGAGTTGGATGAACTTCCAGCTTGCAGATTAGCAGGCTGAAAAACTCGTCCACTTCTGGTAACGTTGTGAATGTTCCCCAAAGAAGGCATGACCTGAGGGTCTTCGTTTACGTCCCAGAGGTCAGCAAGAACCTCTCCCAACTTACGCTTTCCTTTATCAGTGGCTGGCGCAGCGGTAGGCACTTTCATATCCAGTCCCACATCCTCAGCCAAGTCTTTCATCAGCAGTGAGTCCCATAAGTTCAGATCTTTGATAGTCGCAACCTCTACAACAGGCTCCAGGTTACTGATGAAGGGAACATCCCAAAGGCCATCGTCTACCAAGGACCGATTGATAGCCCAGACCTCCGCCCCAACTTGAACATCAACTACATCGTTAACATCCCATAGGTCAGCAGGGGGAATAAGATCCATGACCATAATGCTGCAATCCTCCTTTGGATAAGAAGCAAAAGGGCATGGAAGTCGCTCATCAATGAAGTTGAGAGCGGGATCATACTCAGCGTCAGTGACCGTATCGACCAACCTGCTGATGGTGGAAGGGAAAAAGCATTCCCCCAAGACACGAGGCTCCTCTTGGACAATGTCATCCTCCACAAAGTGGGTCATATGTTTTGGCAAGGCGTAGCCCTAGAGAGAATTGAGGTCAAAACCCATGGGGAATTGCCAAGTTGGCTCAGGGTCCCAAAGGTATTCCTCCTCAAGAATAACAGGCTCGGGCTACTAAAAGAGTGTGTACAAGGAGAGGCCATCCAAAGGATCACTCATAGCCTGATTTTGCTGAATCAACCATTCCTCGTCCTAAGCATGATTGACTGGAACTTGATCAGGCAGCGGGACATGGTCGGGATGCAAAGGGAATCCCACTAGCTCAAGCTAGTAAAACTCTTGAATAATGGGAGCTGAATAGTCATCATTGTCAGCTATTGCCCATCCTACGGCTTGCATGTCCATTTCTGGCTCAGGCTCAGGCTGAGCTGGCATCATGGTCCTGAATCGATCCCCGAAACTCTGAGAAGAGTTGGAACTAGTCATGATGAAGATAGGATCACGACGGGTTGAGGTTGGCCCAAGTTGAACGGGCTGTATGGGGCCATCATGGAGATCGCCGATGATATCGTGGAAGAAATCCAGTCCCAATTGCAGAGTCTGAGGAGTTGGATTGGGACAAGAGGGCTCTCCAATGTACATGAGTTCAGCCTCGGGTTCCAGAGGTGTATGGGTACGACCAGTTTGGGTTGACTCATAGGGATTATACGATCGGTGGGGTTAAATATAGTGGAACTGGGATTGATATATGTGGAGACGAGAGATAGCTGGCTGATATGGGGAGTGGAGTTATGCTTTGGAAGGGAGTTGGAAATGACATTGGGTTTTTGAGATTGGGGAGGAGGCATTGTAAGTGTGCCATCGTCAATGAGGTCTTAAATCGCATGATGGAGGCGATAGCAAGAGTCAGTGAGATGGCCAGCACCCTGGTGATAGGCACAGTAAAGATTAGGTTTGAAGTTGGGCAAAGGGTTTTTGGGAAGTGGAGTTGGATCTAGGGGTTTCAGATGCCCAGACTTGATCAGTTTTTCCATTACAGAGGAGAGCGGTGCCTCAAAATATGAGAAGCTACGGGGCTGAGTGCGCAACCGGTTGTTCTGTGGCGTTTGCACTTGATTAACATCGGCAATGTGGTTGGCCGTGTTGGAAGAGGAGGCATTTGTGCCGCTGGTTGCTGCATTAGAGTAAGTCCCACCCCCAAAGAGAGCATTGGCGTTTCCAGAGTATGCACGAGGTTTTGACTTTGGAGGGTTAGAAGATTCCCCTTTTGAAAGAACTCCACTCTGCAACGCATCCTCGATGGCGAGGACGAATTCGAAGAAGGTTTCAAAATTGGCTGATGTTTGAACAAGCACCAAGTGCCTGGCATAGTCTGGCTGGAGATTGCGGGAGATGATACAAAGTTGGTCTCTCTCGCTGGGGCGCTCAGTCATTAGAGCGGCTTTGGCCCTCCACCTCTTGACGAAGTGCGCAAAGGATTCCTTAGCCTCCGTTTTGGTGGATTCAAGCTCCCGTGTTGTCATCCTGAGCTGGGAGTTGTAATTGTACTGCGAAATAAATGCAGCAACAATATCCTCCCAAGTTCTTCTCTTGGCGATGGCGAGTGACAAGAACCAGTGGAAAGCAGGGCCAGAGAGAGTCTGGGGGAATAGTTGTGACATGGCCTCAGGCTCGACTGACAACAACTTCATGGCGGCATGGTAGTTGTAAAGATGAGTCTTGGGGTCACCGCTCCCATCAAACTTGGCCAAGTCAGGCATTTTGAATTTGTCAGGGAGCTTGGCGTTAGGATACAAGCATAGGCGGTCCAAGTCGATTCCCCTGGCATTGATCATTTCAGACTTCAAGACAGATTCCTCCAATTTAGCTATCTTGGCCATGAGAGTGGCCATTTACGGACTCAGAACAGGGATACTACCTGCCAAATTTGGGTTTACAGCAGGTGCCCGGACTTCCCTTGGGTTACGCTGAACGACGAGACATCCCTCGTGATTCGGATCTGGGATGAAGGTAGGCTGTTCCTGGTTGACCTCATCATCCTCGCCTTCCTCTTCAAGTGGAGGTGGAAACGAGTGTTGAAAGGTCATTCAAGCAGGCAATGTTAGCATCCGTCTGAGCGGCTCTCTACTGCATAGCGGTGATGCTATTCTGAAGGTTCATGAGTATAGCTTCCACAGTGAACGATTGCAGCTATGGCTGATCTGCCATGACAGGTGTAGGGAGGTATTCCCAAACAGGACCAATTAGGGCCCGAACACGTGTTGCGTGGGACCATGGTATAAATACACAGAGATGGTCGCCGTGCAGTGCGGTGGTCGGAGATATAGACCAGTGACATGAGGGGTCAATGGTCCAAGTGCCCTGTTCGGCAACGAGAAGGCCGAACAGGAAAGGGATACTGGGAGGCGACCCCATATGTAGGAACCCTCTAGAAGGTTCCAGAGAAATATAATTCCATAAGGGAATGAGATCTCGAGAAAATAGGATCGAGAAGAGATATCCAACGGGAATGGGATGATCGGTTAATTAAGGAAAAGAGTCCTAAAAGGACTAAGGAAGTGAACTGATAAGGGAACAAGAATCCTAGACGTTCTGGGATTCCTATACGAGATAGGAAACCTAGGGCAACATGGATACTTGGGTAGCAAGCATTTATGAATCTATAAATACGAGGTAAACCTAAAGGCTAAAGGTACGCAATACGTTGCATTACGATTATTTCCTACTAATAATTAGGGTTTCCCACTAGTACGCGATACTAACTTTGGCATCACAGGGCATTTGCCACGAGAGGCAAAGGTGCGCTCACCCTTTGTCTGTTTTCCAGGTAGGAGCTCCGGCGGCATATTAGGGTTCCAGTGAGCGGACACAAGTAGCCGTTGCAGTTCCGTGCTATTTAAGGCCCCTTTCGTTTTTCTGCACTTACAATTGGCGCCGTCTGTGGGAAACGAAAGAGATCCATTTGAAAACGACCATGATGGAAGAAGATCCGCATACACCACTTGATCCGAAAAATCAGCTGGCTGGGGAAAGAGATAAATCCCCACCAGATCCACCAAGGAAGCCCGATGGCGGGCATACCAGGAAAACCACGAGCAAGGGCCGCCCCCTAACTGTCCATGATGACTCTAAGAATAGGGAGGGCAGGACAGCTACGGAATCCACGAGAAGGAGTAAGTTCCACCATGGCAGAGAGTCGGTTGCACACTAGAAAAGTGTTCACAACAACGAAGATATCCTGGACAGAAAGAGACAGGAAATCGAGGAGTACGCCCGTTTAATTAAGAAACGAGAACACAAGATTCAAGAGTTGCAACGGATACGAGACCATCCAGAAGACTCTGGACTGTCACGAAGGAATTCCAAAGGAGACAGGCTAGCCGTGGTGGAATACAAGAAGGCTCCTTCACGAAGAAGGAGGAGCAGGAGCAGAAGCCCCACCCCAAGAAGGAGGAGAGCTTCTTCACAAAAAAGAAGAAGCAGAAGCCGAAGTACCTCCCCGAGCAAAGAGGGACCAGAAAACATCACAGGGATAGGTACGAGAGACCTGATTCCGATTGGGAGAAGAATATTCCTAACAAAATGAAGGAACGAGAAGAGGGGACCATGTCTGCACGAGAAGCAGCACGGAAGGCCCTCAGCAATATAGCGTCCTCCCCCTTTGCAAGGAGATTGCAAGAGGCAAGGTTGCCGAGCAGGGTGAAGCATGGTGCGTTCATCCTTTTTGAAATAAATACTGATCCCGTAGCACACATACAGCATTACCAGCAGGCAATGTTCATGCACGACGGGGACGATGCGATCATGTGCAAGATGTTCCCATCGAGTTTGGGAAAAGTAGCTTTGTCTTGGTTCCACAAGCTGGGGCCGAACACCATACGAGGATGGAGGCAATTAGCCGAGGAATTCACTGCTCGATTTCTGACGAGCAGAAAAGCACCAAAGACTTTTGAAAGCCTCTCCGTAATGAAGCAAGGAGAGAACGAACCGATCAGGGATTACGCAATAGCAACGTTCAAGACTGGGTTGCCTGTTCGGGGGGAGTTACGTAAATCCTTAAACATGAGCCCAGTAGGTACACTGG
Source organism: Rhododendron ferrugineum (assembly GCA_025642025.1). Lineage (NCBI taxonomy): Eukaryota > Viridiplantae > Streptophyta > Magnoliopsida > Ericales > Ericaceae > Rhododendron > Rhododendron ferrugineum. Next base: position 2,955 of record JAOTQK010048287.1, on the reverse strand, counting down.
CAAAGCTGGTGGAACGAATTGAGCAGCATGCCAGAAACGAGGATGACATACTCCGCGAGGACGACAAGGTGATGGCCGAGCAAGCCAAGGGGCCTACGAAGAAGGTTGATAAATCAGAGCCCAAGACCTACAGGGAAAGGAAGGAATTTGGGCAAGCTAAGAAAGAGCCGTACAAGGAGAAACATGCTCCGGACCCTAAATCCTTCTTCTCAGTAATAACAGTTTGGAAGGAAACCATTTATCGGATTCTTTATCGAATAAAGAATTGCCCGTATTTTAAGTGGCCCACAAGGCTGGAGGGGGACAAAGAAGCAAAGAGAGCTTCGAGTCAGCATTGCAGTTACCACAAGGATTGGGGTCACATGACGGAGGATTGTGAGATGTTCAAACAACACTTGGACGACCTAGTCTCACGCGGTTACTTGAAGGAGTTTATTCAGGAGGAGCACAAATGCGTCGAAAAAACAATGGAATTGGATTACAAGCAAAATCCAAGGGGCGTAATCCATATGATACATGGATTGGCCACACCTTATACGAGAAATGAGGTGAGGTTACTCCAGAGGCAAGTGAAGCACGACCAGCATGTGATGCAGTTGGGGAAGAAAAGAGGACGTGAAGGAGAGGAATGCAACGAAGGCATCATTTTCACGGATGAGGATCTGGGTGGAGTCCAGGTGCCCCATAACGATGCCCTGGTCATAACCCTACGAATTGGGGAGTATGACATGGAGAGGATCTTGGTGGATTCAGGGAGCTGCACAGAAGTCCTGTACTACAATGCATTTAAAAAGTTGGGACTGACACAGGCAGATCTGGTACAGTCAACAACTCCTTTGGTCGGATTCAGTGCCGGAGCAGTCTGGCCGTTGGGCAGAGTAACCCTGCCTGTTCGGGCAGGAACAGTAGTGCTATGAACCGACTTCCTGGTTGTAGACGTCCCGTCTTCCTACAACGCGATTATAGGAAGAACATGGTTGCATAAAATGAGGGCGGTCTCCTCCACTTACCATCAGATGGTAAAGTTTCCTGGATCCAACGGTATTGAGAGGATCAGAGGAAACCAAAAAGTTGCCCAGCAGTGCCTGATTTCAATAATCAAGGGGGGACCCAGAGCAAACTCGGTCCAAGCCATCGAAGTCCCGGACCAGCCGACCATCGAGGATGTCAGAGGAAATCCCGCCGAGAAAGTGGTGGAAGGAGTGAAAAAGTTTCAGATCAACGAGACTGATCCTGAAAGGTATTTCCTGATTGGGGAAAATCTAAACAAAGAAGAGGAGGAAGAGTTGGTAGGGTTCCTCAAAGAGCACGTTGATGTGTTTGCATGGGTACCCGAAGAAATGCCTGGTGTGGACGCAAACGTGATTTGCCACCACTTAAATGTGGATCCACAACATAAGCCTGTGATGCAGAAGAAAAGGCGATCAGCCGTACAGCACGTGGACGCTGTCATCGAGGAGGTTGATCGTTTGCTTGAGGCAAAGGCTATACGAGAAGTTTACTACCCAGAATGGTTGTCTAATACTGTGGTAGTAAAAAAGAAGAACGGAAATGGCGGGTCTGTGTCGATTTCACGGATTTGAATAAGGCATGTCCAAAGGACAGTTTCCCCCTCCCCAGGATAGATCAACTGGTGGATGCAACAGCTGGGTACGGTCGGATGAATTTCCTCGATGCATATCGAGGGTATCACCAGATAGCCATGTACAGGCCCGATCAGGAGAAGACCTCCTTTATCACTCCAAGAGGACTGTATTGTTACAGTGTCATGCCTTTTGGTTTGAGGAACACCGGAGCAACGTACCAGCGACTAGCAACGATTATGCTAAAAAAGTTGCTCGGCAAGACTATGGAGGTGTACATAGATGACATGGTGGTCAAAAGCAAAGAAAAGCAAAACCACATAGTTGATTTGAAGGAAACCTTCGAGATACTGAGAGAGTACAAACTGAAACTCAACGCCTCGAAGTGTGAGTTCGGAGTAGGTTCAGGAAAGTTCCTGGGTCATCTTGTAACTATAAGGGGAATAGAGGCGAATCCAGATCAAATAACAACACTGCAGAGGCTCCAAAGTCCAAAGACCACGAAAGAGGTCCAACGACTGATAGGCATGGCGGCAGCCCTTAACAGATTTATTAGCCGGTCCAGTGATAAATGCAGGCCCTTCTTTCAACTACTGAAAAAGAGAGAAGGATACGAGTGGGGAGCAGAATGCGAACAGGCGTTCCAAGACCTGAAGAAGTACTTGGCTTCGGCCCCGCTCCTGTCCACTCCTGAACCGGGTGAGTCCTTAACTTTGTATCTAGCGGTCTCTGAACATGCTGTCAGTGCAGTATTACTAAGGGACAAGGGGTCCGAGCAAATCCCTGTTTACTATGTGAGCAAGACGTTGCTGGACGTAGAAACGAGATATCTGCCCCTCGAAAAGTTGGTCCGAGCATTGAGGACGGCGGCTAGAAAATTGCCTCATTATTTCCAGAGTCACAAGGTTGTGGTTTACACAGAATTTCCGTTGAAGTCTTTGCTACGAAAGGCAGATTTCTCAGGGCGTATTTCGACTTGGTCGGTCGAGTTGAGTCAGTATGAGATCGACTACTAGTCGTGCACTACAATAAAGGGGCAAGTGTTGGCAGACTTTGTAGCAGAGTTTTCGCCTGTAGTAGCGCCCCAGCCTCCTACGAGAAAGGAGCAGCAAGAGGAGCAAACAACCAGAAAGGGTAAGACACCTACCGAACAGGATCCTTTGGAGTGGAAGCTATTCGTTGACAGTTCAGCTTGCAATACTGGATCAGGGATTGGGGTTGTGCTTTTCCCTCCCGAAGGAGTAATGGTGGAACTGTCTCTTCGGTTGGGTTTCAGTGTTTCTAATAATGTGGCAGAATACGAGGCACTCTTGGCAGGATTGAGAAGTGCGAAGACCCTGAAAGTAAAAAGGATACGAGTGTACTGTGATTC
>JAOTQK010048232.1:0-15066 GCA_025642025.1 Rhododendron ferrugineum | reverse complement strand
CAATCTAGTCCTTTAAAAGATTAAGAAATTAGATTTAGTTGTCCTTAGGTGTGAAAGTATAAGAAACCCTAGATTTTGTGGTACAAGATGATGCAATAGGATGATGTAGGAGATGATCTAAGTAGATATGGGAAGTACACTAGCATACATCACTCCCTCTCTCTCTCCCTCCATCCGGCCTCCCTCTCTCTCCCTCTCTCTCCCTCTCTCTCTCTCTCCTTTGGTACAAGGTACATACAATCTAATATTGTATGCATGGAAGGACAAGGTGGATAGATTGACTTGTGAAAGAGTAAGGATTTGGTGTAAGGCTTTGTAAGGCAATCTAGTACCTCATATCTATCTTATGTCATTCTATCTTTCTTCTTTCATAAGTACATGTACTTATATAGATATAGAATTAGGGTTTGGTGATGAAAGATCAAGGAAGGTACACCATATCTATCTATCTCTCTCTCCTATCTCTCTCGGCTCTCTCTCCTCTCTCTCTCCCGAATTTCTCTCTCTCTCTCTCTCTCTCTCTCTCCTTGTCTCTCTCTCTCTCCCTCCTATCTCTCTTGTACTTTCTATAGCTAATATATATATATATATATACTTACTAGATATGGAAGTACAAGGATATATTAAACTAGTGGGGTTTTTGAAAGTACAAGGATATAATAAACTAAGGGGATTTTGAAAGAGTAGGATTAGCCTATTAGTTTATTAGATTTAGCACATGTGTGCTTTCATTATATAATATAGGGGTAGGAGTACTAGTACTTTATTATAATAATAGGGTAGGTACTAGTATATCTAGGAAAAGATTTAGTCAAAATTCCCTAATATAATACTCCAATTGTCACATGTCACATTATAATATTGTAAATAGTGTTTATGGAATCCTAGAGAAAGATATCATCTCATTTCTTTATTCTTTTGCACACATGGCCTATCTTATTAAGTATTTAATTAATAGATCCTGTAATAGGTAGAAAGACTACTCTATTATCCAATGAACAATAATTCTCCTTGTAGTTATTAACCAATGGGTAATAATTCCCCTAATTTTTATGGACCAATGGATAAAGGATTAAAGTATCATATACTTAGAATAATATATTTATGTACTTTAACATGTGTTTATAAGACTATAAACAATTGTACTTATTAAATCTTGTACTAAATATCTTGAATAGAATATCTAGGGTTACTATTATCCAATGGATAAAGATTTCCCTAACTTTTATTAACCAATGGTTAAAGATCAAAGTTGACCTTGGTCAAAGGTTCCATTAAGGTTTAAGGGTTCAAAAGGTTCAAACGGTTCAAGAGATCAAAGGTTCGATTAGGTTTCCCTAACGATTTGGTTAGAATCTAACTAGGCTTGCTAAGTAGGATTTCCAGCCAAGAATATAATCCTAAGGCTTACTAGTACACTTGTCTTTAGAAAATGACTAGTTATGAGAAAACTATTTTTACGAGTCTAGAATTAATAACGACCTTGATTTCTTTGATTTAAAAAGGAGTTTTAAATGAAATAAAATTCAAATTTTTAACGAAATTTTTATTTACCAAAAATCAGGGTCGTTATAGATACAGAAATTTACAAACCGGCCGACCCCTCGTATTCTCGGCCATGCCATCGAGAAAGCTTAATTAATTAAAAAAGTAATTACACAGGCCGAAGCCGCGACTATTTGGCCATTCCACCAAAAAAATCTTTGATTAATTGAAAAATTAATTATATAGGCCGAAGCCGCTAACTAATTTGAAAAATTAATTTAGATAGGCCGAAGCCGCAAATGTTCGGTCCCTACTATCGAAGCTTACGAGAACAAAACAAATCAACAACAAATCGTCCCCTGACGCTTCTAGCGGACCCAAACGACAAAAAATTACGTTTTCAAAGCGATAAACTCGGTCTGGTCCGAACCACAACAAAAGATTTCTGATCACGGGCGAGATAAAAAAAAAATCATCCCTCGGTACTTCCGGCCAACCCAAACTATAATTCAAGGCTGTAAACGCACATACCAGTAATTTCCGTGTCGAATCTATAGAAACCGAGGCCGAAAACAGATCCAGATTGTCGAAACAAGTATGGAACTAGTTTGAACCGGTATTGAACCGGCCAGTACCGGTATGAATCGGTCGAAATAGTTCCTGAACTGCCTATACCGCCCGAAACGTATTGGGCTGACCCAGAACTGCTGCTCAACAGTGACTGGACTCTGACTAGACCATATGTGCTGACATGGCGATGACCTGTCGCTGACGTGATGCCACGTCAGCGTCTTTCACAAAGTTCTACGCGTGAGGCCTACGCGCATCGAGGCATCACCCACGCGCCGCCTTCGACCGGCGCGTGTAGCTCACTCCTGGCATTTCCGGCGACGCTCCTTGCAGATCCGGGATCGTCTCCTCGAGGCGAGCAAAGCCCAGTGCTTAAACCTTGTACCCGATCACTTTTAACTGCACTGCCGCCCAAATTAGCTTTCGTACGCCACTTTCCAGTGTTCAAACTGACCGTGAGGTCTCCTCCGGTGTCAATACCCAACGTGACACCACCATCATGATCGTCTCGATGAGACGAATAAAACCCTATTCTCAAAAGTTGTTTTTGACCACCCTATGGCAGATCGACGCCCAACCAGCCCCCACCGTCTTCCGTCGCGCTTCAAACCACTTTTTTGACGGCCTCCGGCGGAGTTATTCAAACGTACCAACACCATCGTATTTGTCTCTTCGCGATCTTCAAGACCCACTGATCAAAAAGTCGATTCGAACTGAAGCCACCATGGCTGATCTGAAACACGAGCCGAAACCTCCATAGCTGTAACCCAAAAATCTCCGAGAAGTTTCAAACAGAAACCAACATACAGGGAAACAAGTCCCTTGCAACGGCGCCAATTATGGTGTGGTGGTTTTCGCTAGCTCCTCCAGATCGCCTCTCTCCGTGCTCTTCCGCGTAACCTGCACCAAGGCGAGAGGTGGTGGTCCACCCTTCGCCCCTCCGACGGTCAAGTTAGTATACTGTAGAGAGAAAGAGTACTTTAGGTGGGTGTGAGAACATACCTTACTCTTGGGCTCTCTTCTCCTATTTATATGAGATGGGTACTTGCTCCCCAAGCTAGGGTATGCCCAACACGTGCATGTGATGTCACCATACACTGCCTTAAGCTCGATGACATCTCTATACGTCCGCCCTAGCTCCGGAAGCCCGTAGACACTTCTAGAACCTGTTGGAGGGGTATTCCCAATGAGGACCACACCTTGGGTTGGACCATCATTGGATACCCGGTCGACCCGACAGACTGACCCGAACCCCCGGGTACGGGTCTCTTACTAAGCGACTCAAATCGGAGGACCCTTCGGCTTAGTCCTCCTCCTTCGCTCGACTTTACTTCGTCTTGTAACGCCATGAGCGCATTGAGTTCGGCCTAACGTGGCTAGCCCGATCCACCCTCATGGTTGCTGGGGTCCGCCCCGATGCTATGTTCGAATTCGGCCCACCACACATACACAACCGATGTGGGACTGTTACATTCTCCTCTACTTTGTGACCAGCCCGGATCCATAAGCACCACAACGTAAAGTAACGGATCTTTAATCATTTATTCCAAATAGAATATCTTTTACAATGGTGTTTAAATAAATAAAACTGTTTAACGGGCCCAAACTCTAAACACTCATCTCGCACTACTGTCCTTGTGCCAGCAGCCAACCTGCAACACAAACCCCCATGAAGTATACAACATGATGAGAATTGATATGCTCACAATAAACGAGACCAACCAATTAGCGACACAGAGTCAACAACAAGCCACATAATACGACCTCATATCATGTCCTCCTCAATATATGACCAGTGACCAGCCTCACTTACCACACCTAGCCTATAATGAGGCTTCTCGGGCTGTTAGCACATTAGACAAGTTCACTTGATCACATACTAAACAGTTCCATGGCACCAGCCCCAATATATAACACATAACTCAGCTCCAACAATAGATTCAGATTATTCAATAAACAGCATAACGATCGAACAAAATACAAAGATAGGCCAAAGGAATACTCCGGAGATTTAGAGCATATTATATACTTCCTGGCTTAGGTACATTAATCTACCATAGACCACCATGCACCGAGATCACATGCAATACCGTAAAACCTTCCGTTCCAACTCCACTGCTTCATGGTTCTCTCTCTAAAGCCCTTTTTATTTCTTTTGTTTTTTGTTTAAACTTGGCTGATCTTTATACAATTAAAGACTAGATGGGTAAGCACATGACTCCTCTTACTAGGACTTGACAGATGCACTATAAAGATGACTAATCCACACATATACACATGTTCACCCCTATCATTTTGTTTCATTATTAAAGTCTATATTTACCTTAAGAATTCAATATATAAACTCATTCCTCACATGCACACATGCACGTGTACTACATCTAGGAAGAAGTGCTTTGTCCATATAAATTAACATATCAAATACTATATATCTAAATATCCTTGAAAAATACATACCGGGGTATTACATTAAGCATTTTAATAAGACATCTGATTCATACTAAAGCACTAAAAATATATATATGGTACTCGAGGTCAAATCCAACGTACTCTAAGTATGACGGTGCTCATGCAAAGGCATGCATACAAGTGATTAGTTGCTATCTAAACATAAGTGATACGAACCAACTAAGTGCCTCTCATGAATGCTTATGTTCACAAGTTTAACCCTATCAATGAAATAATATCAAGACTCCAACTTAAGCAACAATCAAACTAGCACTGATCAAAAATCAAGAACCACGTTGGAAGTCAAAATCAAGATTCCAAAATTTTTTAAATTTGTTTTGAACTTTTACTCTCTCTTTTTTGTTTTTCGTTGTCATAAGCTAACAAAGATGATATACTATAGAGTTTATCCACAAACCACATATCAACGATAAGCAAACCCACCCCAAACCTAAATATGACAGTGTTGTAGACACCACAATTTGAACTCTCTAAAATACCTATAAGCCTCCCCAATGATGATGAAAAAACAAAAACAGTCTTTGGACAACCAAGAACAATGCTTCTTTTGAGTTTAAAAACCCAAATAAAACCTTTTTAAAAAATTAGAGCCAGGCGCTCAAAACCCTGATCCAAGTTGGACCTGAGCGCTTAGGAGTGCTCAGAACTTAAGCGCTCAAGTCTATTGTGCGCATCTGCAAAAGCGAGAATCTGTCAGTTGTCTTTTTTACCGGTTCGTCATAACCAAAGATTTCATTGGTTCGAGAGCAGAGGAGAAGGGTTTTACGGCACACCTCCTGCAGGTTAAGAATATCGTGATTTGAGAGCAAGAGAATGACATATTCAAAGTTTTTGAAATTTGGGGGTTTTCTGAATTTTGTTTGGGAAGACAGTTGCTGGGAGTGGAGGGGTGGGACCCTTACAACTTTCCACGTGGGATCCTTGTAAGGGTCGGGTTGAGTGTGCTAATAGCAATTTGGATAAACTGAAGAGTGTTTTTATGTTTTTATCCCTCAAACTCTCCCTCTTTTTTTTTTCTACTTTATTCCTAAACTACCAAAATCACATATTTCAAACCGTAAACTATTCAAATCCCACCTATTGAGTCCAATGGATAAAATTTGGACTCATTAAGGACTAATTTGACTTATTAAATGACTAATTGAACTAAATGGGTGAAGTTTGGACAGTGTAAAGACGAAATGAATGATTTTGATAGTTTAAAGACGAAATAAAAAAAAGGGTGATAGTTTTTTTTGTTTTTTTGATCATTACAAAGGGTGATAGTTTGAAGGATGAAAACATAAAAAACACTCCATTATATTCCTCTCCTTCTTTCCAAAATTTTACATCTCCCACCGCATAAGGTTTGGGAGTATTTTAAAGTTTTACTTATTAAGGGGGTAAAGTGAGAAATGATTATAGTCTAAGGGGCAATCATTTTTATTTTTGAGCGGTGTCTCTCTTATAAAACCCCGAATCTCTTCCCTGTACGCATTCCACACTTTCCTCCTCCGCTCAAGGTCAGCCTCTATGACGACGCCGACCCCCTCGACAAACGGCAAGATCACCATTCCGCTCTGGAGAGCCACCCTAAGACCACGAATGCCCAAGGTATTGATCTCTTTCTGTTTCTGATCGCTCTCTCTCTCTCCTAGATTTATTTGCCCTAGGTTAAAAGATTTTGTGGGACGGGGATCCTGGGTCGTTTATTTCAAATCCGTTTGTTAGTTTCGGCTTGTAAAATCAGTTGGGGGGTTTGATGTTATTTCATATCCTCTACTTGCTTCGAGCGTAGGGTTTCCAATCACATGCAATTCAAAAGGGGATCCTCGGCTTTTTTGTGTTTCTTTTTTCTTTTTTAAAAATAAAAGATTATGTCTCTGATCACTCAGATTGCTGTCTACCTCTGATTCGAAAAAACTGATTCGTTAATGTTTCTTTTATCTAGAGTTTGCTGGAGATGGACGGTGATGGTATCGACCAAAAGATGAAGGCAGAACATTTGAAAATCCAGGAGTCGATTCAGGCCACCAAAGAAAAGTTGAGATCGGAAGGTTATTTTGATAAACCGCCGGCATTTAACGGTTGGGAAGTCTGGAAGGAAGATTTGAAAGCCCGTTCTGCAGTCAAACAAAAGCAGGAGCATGGAGATGGAACAAAACAGAAACTGCAGAAGCAGCATGGAGAAGAAGGAAAAGTACAGAAGAAGAAGAAGAAGAAGAAGAACAAGAACAGGAACAAGAAGAAGGAGGTGGACCTAAGGTTGCCGCCGCGCTGTTACTTAACTAGAGAGGAGACAGTGGAATACAACAGGAAGGTCAAGGAGTCCGGGGTATGCGTATATGTGTCTATTTAGTTTATTTTTTTGTTCTCCTAGTATATTGTTTCCCTCCCTTGCCTCTTTAATATATTGCTCGTGTGTTTCTGTACGTGAATCTGCTAATCTATGGCTTTTTTGAACATTTATCCTGATATAGTGTACCATTACTACCTATGTACAGGGGTTTGATGTTGGGGACCTTCCCAGTGGTGTTCTAGACTATTGTATTAAGCCTCTTACAATTGATGAAACTTGTTCTCGTAAATCGATGCTCAAGTTTCAGGATATGGCAAAGACAGCTATTAGAGTTTACAACGAAGAACATGTATGTGCTTGCACTTGTGGCTCATTAAGTTCTTCCTACCTTGCCTTTCTATCAAGTCATGTTTCTTTGTATTGGGTTTAACTTCTTTCTTAAACTGTAGGACACAAAGTATCAGTTTGTCAAGGTCATCAGAGTAAATTGGAGGATGTCTATTTGGTCATTCTATTATATAACCTTTGAGGCCAAGGATGACATGACTAGTTCTCCTCCCCAGAACTTCCAAGCGTACGTGCGTATGTCTTCTGAGGGTGAGAAAACTATCAAGTTTTGCAGGGTTGAACAGAAATCCGAACTGCGTGAAGGTATTCTGTTTTCTGTTATTCATTTGTGTTGTTAACATTGGATTGCTAGTGGGGTTATATTCTTTTTTCCTTTCACACCTGGGGTATGTTAAGTAAAGCAAAACATTAGGTAAAACAAAACCCGGTACGCGTACGACATGGTTTTTGTAGACCCGGCTTCATAGTATGCCACCAGGGTATGCATGTGAATAATGTAGTGAACTCCTGCTATGCATGGGAATTATGCTTTTATCATGTTCTATTATTTTCGAAATGATATCACGCATAACTGTTGAATTGTTGAGTATTATCAGAGTTGGCTTATTTTCCTTCACTTTAGAGAAACTCTACGGTCCCATAAATTTTTCCCCAGCATCGTCCCAGATTGGGACTTGGCTATCAGACTCACTCTGGTGGGTCCCCCATCACTAACCCCAAACAGGCTAAAATCCTCTCTTCTCTCTCCCTCCATTCCCACTGCTTTCATGCCTCCACCGACTGCCCCTCTTCCCCAACAGCGTCTCTCTCTCCACCCTCCCCTCCTCAGCCTCTGCATACTGACCATCTTCACTCCTTACCGCCGCACATCTTAAGGGACAAATTGCACCCTGTCATCTTAATGGGTGGATTCAAATTTTGTATGGGTTTTATCCATCAAAACTCATCTTTATCCTTTTGAAAATAAAAATAAATCTAACTTTTAATATGATTACTTGTTTTCTTTCCTTTTTTAAGAAGTGCCGGGACTCACGTAGGGTTCGGAAGATTTGTTCCCCCTTGTTTGGTCCATGAGTGCACAGTTGTTTGTTGTGATCCATGTGTTAAGGATCGTTTGCTTACCTCTCCACATGCGAGGTCGCATGTGCGGTGGAGTGTTGGAGTTTTGTCCCCCATCTTTTAATTATCTCTTCCAAAACTAGTATATGGGCCTTGGCGGCCTCTTCACTCATTGCCAATTGGTCTTGAGTTGGATGCCTTTACACTACCAAATTAAAATTCCCTCATCTTTGTTCTTAAGCCAAGAAACAGAGGTGAGTAGAGCTCAGCAGCAGCACTTCCAAGGGACTGGTAAAATTCTTATTTTCATCTTTTGTTGGTCCCTTTAATATTCCTCAGTCTAGTTCAAAACAGCAGGACAAAAGGCCCGTTCTCTAGTCGAGCTAAAGAACCAGAGGAATCTATTGCTCTGGTTCTCTACTAAAGAAACAGAGTGCAGCCATTCTTGAAACCTTCCTATTGGATTTTAATCAGTTATTGTTGTTTGTTGAAACCCACAATATCTATGGGCATTTAACTGACCGTTGCTGATTGTAGGTCTGAATCCAGTAAAATAGTGCTAGATATTAGCAGCAAAGTCCCTATATGTCAAAGGTTGGGTTGCGATGAGATAGTTCTTAGCCTCCGAATCAAGGCCATGAAGTTTTAGGCTCTAACTTTTTTTGTGAATTTCTTCTCAAAGAGAATTGTCATAATGTACTACAATTGGTACCTAAATTGTTAACCTTCGTGTTTTGAGTAGAGAAAGTGTGGGTATTCAACTACCTCATTCTGCAATTTTGGAGCCAAAACTTTCGAACATGTAAATGATTATCAAGATTTCATTAGTTAGTTATTTGACGATAAAGTCCATTAGAAGGCAGCCAAAAGAAATTATAAATGATTTTGTGAGTAGAGAAAGCTCAGAATATCCATGAGATTTGAACACCCGCTAATCTCTTGGTGCTTTGTCTGATTATGGTAGTGGGAAAAGACCCTATTTCTCATATCCCAACAAATTTCAGAAAATAATGGAGCCATGGAGTTGAGGATGCTCTGTTTGGAACGGTAGAAAGCTGTGGCTAACCATACCTGAACCAAACGGGGTTCGGGTAATTCCCGAACCGGTTGGGTAACCGAATTAGAGAGAGAGTCAGTCAGAGCACAGCTTTTCTCTAGTAATTGCAGTCAAGAGAATACAGATCTAGGGATCGATCAAAATCAACCCAACTCAGTAAATCAACAACTACCTCTACACTCACTCCTTTCCCCATCTCTATAAACCATTCCAAACAAGGGTCAAACATAGTCAATTAGTCAAGAAAATCAACCCCATAACTCATTAGTAAAATACCCAGTCACACAACTCCTACACCCAGTCAACCCAACCCAACTCAGTAAATCAACAACCAGTAATGAAATCACAAAAAGATACACCAAATTCGAGCTTAAATCAGTAGGTCATCTCAGCCAGGATGATTCAAGTTAGAATGACTGAGAAGTATGAGAAGTACCAGATCTGGCTTTGGCTATGAATAATGGGCTGAAATCGCACATATCAACTCCGCGAGGCATTTATGGTATGAAATAGGTTCGAAAATGTCCTCAATCAACTGTTTTGTAGTTGAAAAGGTCCAAAATATGCTGAATCTCGTTCGAACAGGTTGGATCGATTTTCGATTTGAACCAAAGGCTGTTCAAGCTTTATTCGAGTGATTTAAGTAGTGTAGATGTACTTGGGTTGCTGCTCTGAGCTTCGAAAAGTAGCGAAGATCGGAAGATGTACTTCGGGGGTGTTCCGGTTTCTTGGAAAATGAACTTTTAGAAAAAGAAGGTAATTTCAAGCTCAAAAATTATGTGTTTACGCAAATAATTTTCCTACCAATATGGATCTTATTTGATAGATTTCATTGAGATCTTTTATACGGTGCAAAAAAAATCAAAAAATTATTTTTCATTTTCATTATATTTAAGCTTGAAATTACCCTCTTTTTGAAAAAGAAGGTTAAAAAAGAAAGCGGAACGGCACCTTTGCAGGTTTGGTTGCTGTTCCGAGCTTCAAAACCGGTGGGTCAAACCTTCTCAAGCACAGAAAAGCTTGAAAAATTGTAGATCAAGCTCGAAAGTGGGTTTTTGTCGTTCGAAATGGGAAAATCAGCTTCGAAAATGGTCGATTTGTGAGTTCTAAGGGTCGAAATTGAGGTTTAGGTTGTCGGATTAAATGTAGATCTGGGCAAGACAATGGGAATGGTGGCTCCTCTCGGTGACTCTAGTGTTCCGGCATGGTTAGGGTTAGGTGAGATGGCAAAGGTAGGATCTAAGCGTAGATGTTCTGATACCAAATGATGCAAACCAAAATGGAAGGATAGATTTCATAAGAGAGAGATCATCCCAAAATGGGATACAATGAAAGCTCTCAACTATTCTTATATCAATATCAAAAACTACCTAATGAGGACCCTAGACACCTACTTATAGACCCACTAGCACTAAGGACACAAAATGACCCATTCTAAATTCGATTGCTTCAATTATTGTTCAGTTAAATGTTTTGTATGTATTAGGAAGTTTGAAGTGCTTGCACTTATATAAAAATGCCATGGAAATACACCATGTTACTATCTCCCGAGATTTAGTCCCTTGCATATCCCCCAAACACAATTCGTATAGGGCTTATGCACTTTGTAAGTCCTCACAAGACTGAGTACATGGTTGGGCAAAACTATTTTGTGTGGTGATTTTATGCATATCTAACGTTTTAGTTTGTATGATTGACATGTTGAATAATGAATGAAAAAGACCATAAAAGAACAGATGTAATAGAATGGTCGTAAATGAAATATATTGTAACGCCCCGTTCCGGAATAGCACCTCATCAGCCTATCTCGACACGACATGCGACAACCACCGAACCACAGCTATTAGCAATAATAACTAAAAACTGAAGTTTAACGGCCACATTTTATTTACATTTCAAAATAACTATCATTTACAAACTACAGTGGAAGTCTGAAAGGAAATAAACTATACATCACAACTATTGACCAAAACTAGACAGAACAACATCTACGGGCCAGGAGACAAGACTCCCACAAGGCCTCAACCACGCACTCCACGAGCGAGTCACAAACGCAAAACGCGACCTGTTGTGAACACCGACCTACCTGTAAAGCTGGAACCCAAAACGAGTTCCAGGAGTGTATATGAGACATGGATGTTGTTCAATAGAAACAATAAATCCAAGTTCACCATTAGTTAAGCATAAAGCAAATAATCGACACGAAGTCATTAAATCCGACACAAAGTCACTAACTCGACATGAAGTAAAAAACTTGGCATAAAGCCAGAGAATTCGACATGAAGTCAGAGGCATGCCACGAAGTCCGGCCTTTGGCCGTTGTTGCCCAACGACACGAAGTCACAGTTCAATATCACGAATTCAATTCAATTGAAGAACATCTGTGAATCGAACACTCACCTCGGTCTCCAACAAAAAGGTACCAACAAAGTCACTCCCTACGTGGAGTTGCGGTACTTGTTGTCGCCTCCGAACCTAGCATATAATCCACAAATATGAGAACAAAGCTTAAATACTCAGAGTCATAGCAAAGAAATGAATAATCATACCAAAAGCTACCACTAGCTCCAACACCCCTCTTTAATTAATTCTAAACAGTTCCAACAAGTCTCAACACTTTAGATCGGTGGCGACTCCAGGAATTGTTGAATATGGGGTCATATACAAACAAGGGCGGACCCATATTGGGTCAAGAGGGGTCAGTTGACCTCATTGAATCAAACTTCCCCATAGAGAGGTATATAGATTTTGGACATTTTGGTAATTTTGCCCCAAGACTCTATACTCTCCCTTTTATATCTTGCCCCAAGTGATCTTCAAAAATTACATGCTTATCCAACTTTTCACCCATCGGCTTTGTTCTTTTTGTGGTCTCACCCTTCTTTTCAATCTCTCTCTCTCTCTTTATCCCCCCTCTCTCTCAGTAAGAAAAAGGGAAATTTATAGAAATGGTCTTCCTAGTTTCATCCGAGTCTCATTTTCGTCCTCCAAGTATCACTTACAACTCTTTTGACCTTCAAGTTTGGTTTTCGTACCAAATTGGTCCAATTGATAACGTCTGTCAGCCAAACTGGACGGAAAAAATCAGATTGATGGTACTTTGGACGTTGCAGTTCGTACCAAGTTGGTCCAATTGATAACGTTTGCCCTCAATCTGATTTTTTCCATCCAGTTTAGCTGACAGACTTATCAATTGGACCAATTTTGTACGAAAACCAAACTTGAAGGTCAAAAGAGTTGCAATTGATACTTGGAGGACAAAAACGAGACTTGAGTGAAACTAGGAGGACCATTTTTAGAAATTTCCCTAAGAAAAAATAAGGAAGAAAACGGAGCAAGAACAGTTCTGTTCGAGATTAAAAAAAAAATCGAAAGTTTTATATATTTTTTTAAATTCCAAGTGCAATGCCTATCTTTATCTCTCTCTCATTTTTTAGCAAAACAACACTTCTATTATTATCAAGTAAAACCTAATCCTTGGGTTTGAGGGAAATTTGATTTTTCTCTTAGATGAGAGGCAGCTCCAGAAATTTGTCTTAGGGTGTTCAGAAATTACTTTATCTCTACTAGTTGATGTATTAACCAATACATGTGCAAAACTTCATATATTAGTATAAACAGTGCGGACAAAAAAACATAACCTCTATTCCAAAAAAAATTAACTACTGAGGTGAATGAAAACTTAAAAATATGGTACAAAAATTGAATATTTTTTTTAAAGTTGTTATATTGCGTAGTAGACATATTTTTGATCATGGAGGTAGTTAAATTTTACAATTGTCGTAAATGAATTCTCATATTTTATGTCAACGTTTAACCGGCGTATTAATCTATTAAAACCCTATTAAAAGAAATTGTAGCGAGTTGTTGAGGCCAACCTTTTCGAAAATATGTTTTTCGCTAGGATGAAATGATGTGACATTAAAAGTCAGACTTTGAATTTTGTGTACCTAATTGGGCCGTATCATTAATCCAACCTAAGGATACTTATTAAAACCTAGGATAAACGTATGTCCTATTAAAATTTGTTAAGATTTTAAAATTTTCCTATAGCTATGGAGAGATATTTTAAAAGGAAGGAACCATCACAAGCATCAATTTCTACACGTCACAACGAGCCTTTGTGTACGAGGATATTTGACCCCAGTGATAGAAAATCCTGGTCCACCCCTGTATACAAATATAATAATATATACCAATTAACAACTTATCATCTATTTATAGAGAAATTAAGTTTCAAATATTGTGTATACTTTTATAGCTATACATACCGTTGATTTTTGAAATCTCGCCAAGATAAAACTAAGAATCATAGGTTTTTTGATTATGTGGATCCTAAATGAAGAACCTAGCAATACTATGAAGGTTTATATATTATGTCAACTTTTAAAGTAATACATTGTTTCGGGATAGTTATTTGTCAAATTTAAAAACCATAAATCGTTATATTTTTAACTAAATGAAATTGATCCCATTATGAGAGAGAGAGAGAGAGAGAGAGAGAGAGAAGATGAGTGAGAGAGAGAGAGAGACTAGAGTGCTGGGAAAATCATTTGGTGCTAACGTGCCATGGGTTCATACCCAATTTTTATGGTGTCAACCGTTAGTCCATCAGAAAATTAAAGCACCATAGTTGGAGAGAATTTTTCTGCCATGGGGTCAAGCGACCCCACTGCTCATACACTGGCGTCGCCACTGCTTTAGATCATATTACTAGCGATTAAGATCAGTTTCTAGCTTCTATTCACCAAATTCTAGCGCAAACAGCCAATTTCCAGCATGCATCACTTAGTTATTGCATTTAAACTCCCATTTTCAGCATATACTAGCAATTTCCTGCACATAACACATATTTCCTGCATCTATTCAGCATATTCAGCACCTATACCACCTGTTTCAGCGTTCTAACACAGTTTTAGGCTTTTAGCAACCCAAAAACCGGTTTCCAGCATGTAGTAGTCAATTACAGCAATTAGAGAGGTTATTTTCCGCACATAAAGAGTTAATTAGGAGCTTTTAGTCTTCAATTCCAAACCATTCTAACACAGGTATTGAAACCTAACTCAAGAACATATGTTTTCAACTGATTATTAACCAAAAGATTCTAAGAATTACTTACCAAGATTAGGGTTTCAATCACCCTCTCCCCTCCTGCTGCAACTCTCTCTCCTACCTCTCTCCCACGCTATCTCTCTCTTTCTCTCCCTTTCTCTCTCTCGGCAGCTCTCTCCCTCTCTCTATCTCTCACACCAGTTCTCTCTCTCTCTCTCTCCTAACGGAGAAGAGAAAACCCCACCTCTAGGTTTCTTTTTCTTTTTCTTTTAACTTTATGTATAATTGTATATAACAGGTGTTACAAAGAGAGGCTGTCACACACATGCATTTTAAATAATTGCACTCCACCTCCTTAAGTTATAAAAAGAACACTTAAGCACCTAAAGTTAATAGGATGTTACATACATGATCATGTACCTTTCACTTATTGTACAACTTATTGACGTCACAAAACACATGAACACTCAAGGGCACAAAGACATTGACAATATTTACATATTGAACAGTAAGAACTTATAAAAACCAAAAAGTATCTCAGACCCCACAATACATATTTATAGCTGATAAGGAGCCTTGGAATCTTAGACCAAATTATTGCTAGACCAAATTAACCTGTTACCTTACAGCTTTCTACATGGAAGCTCAAACTGGGGCATCTGTAATGCTTGCTTTTGCTATGATGTGGATACCCCCTACTTATGCACACTAAATGGCTAAAACCTAGTTTCATCAATATGCAGGTCAC
>JAOTQK010048219.1:0-15071 GCA_025642025.1 Rhododendron ferrugineum | reverse complement strand
AAAATTTAATGTACTTAAGGAATTTTTAAAATAAAATTTATAAGTTACAGACAGGAAGAGAGAAAAATTGAAACAATGTCATCAAAACATATTAATATATTATGGAGACTTAGGAGAATTAAACAAAACAAAGAAGCATGTTGTTTCCAGGTTTCGAACCTACGACCACTATTTCCTTGCCCTGGTGCCAAACCACTAAACCATGCATCAATTTGTTATATATGTCGACATATCTATTATTTATTACTTCTCTAGGTGGGTCACATGACCCACCTGGTCCTACATTGGATCCGTCCCTGCTTACCCATTTTCGTTTTTTTGGTGTCCCGTTTGCAGGATGAATAATGCGAATGAGATTAATATGCAAATCGACCCAATTGAAGAGCAAAACATGCAAATTGAACCACCAAATGGTAAGACTTTTAAACTGCGCTTTTTACTCTACTAATAATACCAACTTTCTTTTGTTTATAAATATAGATGAAGGAAGCGTATATCGGTATGAGAGTGCTCACGAAGAATATAAAGAAAAAATGGTATGCATTTATAGTAATATTGAATTGCAGTTGAATTTTTTGTGTCCTGTTTATGTGATAAATCGTGACAATGAAATGCTACCAGTGAACGTAGTTGAGGCGCATGAGGATGCTCATGCGTCTGTTGAAGATCAAAACATGGAAATTGACCCACCAATTGGTAAGACTTCTAATTACAGATACTAAATTTGCAAAACTTGACCGTAGTCTAAACTACGCTTTTTAGTATACTAACAATACAGACTTTCTTTTGTATATATGTATAGATGAAGGAATAATCCACCTACAAGATAGTGCTCACAAAGTAGATAAAGAAAAAAATGGTATGCATTTTGTGTAATAATGATATGTACCAATCGAGTTTAGTGTGCCCCGTTTTCATGATAAAATGTGATAATGATATTAATATGATTCCAGTGGCTGAAAGAGTTGAGATGGATGTGGATGCTCAAGTACCTATGGAGAAGCAAAATAGAGAAGCTGGCCCACCAAAAGGTGAGCGAATATATGTGTAAACCATATAAACTATGGTTTCTTATTTATATAATTTAGATAGATTAAACAATAAATGTGCCACACGTGTTTGAAATGGTTGACTTGCATGACAATACTCAAGAAGCAAATGAAGAGACAAAAGTTGAATTCGACCTATCTAATGGTATGCATGCAGTAGCTTTTATTTTTAAAAATCTCTTGACATATACTTAGCCAACCAAAATAATCAAAAGAAATTGCACTGCACATAGGTGAAGTAGTCCAATGGCAAGGGGATGCAGAAAGCGTAATTGAAGTGTCAAATGTACATGTGAACTGCACAACTTATAAGCACTCCTAATTTGTGTTGGATTTGAACTTTATATAGATATCAATCGGTTTATCTTACATACTTTGTTAAATACTCATATAGGTGATATAATGGACATCCCTTATCCTCTTTTTATTGATTTATGTCAAAATGGATATTTATGGAGAGTAAAAGCTCGATTGGTAAGGATGGTAGAAGTGATTAATCAGCTTCTACCTTCCATGACGCTCAGATTGATCTTACTTGATGAACAGGTAAACATTTTTTCAAAAAAAAAATTAATGATTATTAAATATGATATTTGAATGTGTGTAATTTTTTTTTCAATTATAGGGTCATGCCATGGAGGCCATTGTATGGCCCGAAGAAGTAGCCTACTTTAGAGAACATCTTTACGAGGGTAGGGTTTACTTTTTAAAATTAGTGGAGAATATGGAAGCTGATGAAAAATTTAAATTAGTCCCGTACTGCTACAAGATGTCTTTCACCGATGACACAAGGGTAGAACACTATGTGTTCAAATATGATAAAATCCCTCTACATTGGGATTTCAGTATCAGATTACGAGACATCCACCATTTCACCAACAAGTATGAGCAATTATTAGGTACGTTCCAAGATGTCGTCCACTAATTTTTGAGTTCAATATATTACATATTTTTTTATATCTCTTTTTATATATTATGCAGATGTGGTTGGATTGGTTGTTAACGTCACAGAATGTCGAATTGCTGGAAAACGAAATTCTATGGTTAGAGATGTGGCGTTACTTGACCGAAGGTATGGTGACTTATTTTTCCATAACATATATTCGCTCGATTTGAAGTTAATCTTTGTTTTCTATTTCAAAAACCGTATGATGTTTGTTCGGCTTTCTTTATGGAATGAAATAGCAACAAGAGAAGGGACGCATATGCTTGATGATCTGAACAATAATAATATTTTGTTTTGCTTCGGGGTTGAAGGTCGACGACTATGACGGTAATACTACTCCCAACCTTTTTAAACATTTTTTTTTCCAAAAAAATCTAATCTAATAATTTAAATATTTTATCTTCTAGGTCCATACCTTACCACTTGCATGAAGAGCAAACTGTATGTGAACCACCCATTTCGTACTGACAGCATTTCTAAATGGTACGCTGAGAAAAATGGAAAATTGTCTATAGATCGAGATGAATATTATTTATTCGTTTAATTGTTCTAAACAAATTACTTGCTAATCTAGGTTCAGTGATAACAAAGATGCACAAAGGTTGGTAGGATGGAATCGCACATGTGCATTCTCAATTCCACAAGCGCTAATAATATCAAATGCTAAGAGAGTTCAAATAAAACAATTTGTGTCCATGCCCAATGTAAGATTTTTTCATACTTGAAAAATGGTTAATATTTTCTTCCCATTACATATATACAGTTGGAATTTCTAAATTGTTTTCCATAGGTGCAACATTATCGTATACTTGGCCGCATTGAGAAAATATACAAAGAACACCTATGAATTTATAAATGCAAGACGTGCTTTAGGGAAGTTAAAAATCAGTACGGCTAGTTTGTCTGTAGTCAGTGCGGAGAAGAAGATGTGGAATCATCAGCCAGGTTTTTTAAAATAACAGTATTTTAACTCATTCATGCATTTTATGGGTTTTTTTTGAAGTCAACTTATATCTACAATTTTTTTGTAATACTTTTTAGGTATAATGTAAATATGGTTGTGAAAGACTCCACTGGCTCAATTGAGCTCTTGGTGAAAGACACGAAGGCGGAATTTATCTTGCAACGTGTACCATCCGATTTGAAGAAGTTAATGTTAAAGGTAAAGGCGAGATAACAAATTAATGTGATGTTCTGTCTATAAAATATAGCAATATTTATAATATAGATGTTTTGTCAGGAAAATGGAGTGCATATACTCAAAGAGTATCTTTCTCAATTTTATGGACGCGCATATGTGTTTATTATTCCTGCTCCACAACCTATGTACCATGAAAATTGTGCCACTATGGTAACCTTCGTGTTAAAAGTTGATTGGTCAGAAGAATGTTTGCACATTTTCAAAGGTACTAAGTTGTCATTCTCCTTCCATTGTCACACCTAGATTCTACATAAACTGGTTTGTAAATTGTGATAAATCTAATAATTCTCGATATTCTTTATGCAGGAATGTCAAGGACTGGCAAAGAACCAATGAGATCATCGTGAAAATATCGTTGTTAAAGTATTGTGGAATGGTCCAATAACATTTTAGACAAATTTTATGAATTTTCAACAAATTTTACCTATGCTTTGCTTATTTTATTTTATATGAATTTAATTTGCTTCTGTCCATTTTGTTATGAAACAATACTTTAAGTTGTGCAAATTGAGTAAAAAAAATTGATAGATAATTTTAAGATCATGACATCAGTCTATAACTTAAAATGGTCACTCTTTTAACGCTAATAAACATTCGTCACAAAGACACCAAAATTATAATCAATATCACATTACTCAAACTACTGGTACATCGGTATTTTTTGATTTGATCAAGCTTTATGCGTTCGAGTTTGTTCTATGCATCTTAGTTGGTTAAATTTGTTGTTCAGTTTTAATTAGCATGTGCTGAATGTTCGAGTAGTGCCTTCAGACACGGGCATTCGCTAGTACATTGATAATACATCACATGGTTTCCAAAATGATCGCCGAATGTGGTTACCAAATACTAATGATTTACTTTTCTAGTCCTTGCTAATCCTTTCCATAAATTTTTTTGAGAGGATTTTGAATAGTAAACAAATCCCTTAAATCATGCCTATCGTATTTGACTTTAACATTTAATTAAAATAAACAATTTACTGTCATGGGCGTAATTGTCTTCTAATACCTAATTGTATCTTCATCTTTTCAAAGGGATGTACCATAGATTCAACCTCCAATTCAACGCTACTATGTAATTGACTCAACAATAAACAAAGGAAAACTTGTATGTTTCATTAGTTTACTTTTCTTTCCTGGGAATTGAATGGGGGATAAAATACAAGAGAAATGTTTCTAATGATGTCCGCATTTATAATCTACCACTTGTATTTTGGGTCCTTTTTTTTAATCATTCACATCGGATAAGATAATGTTCCTATTGCACCTCATATTGTTCAAAAGATGTTGAATGGAAGGAACCTTCCACCTGCATATGCTTGCCAGTTTCATCTTACACCAAAATACCACACCAATCACATGCTTGCCAGTTTCATCTTACACCAAAATACCACACCAATCACATATACTCTTACCACTGGTACAAGATATGTAAGCATGTACATATATAATTCTTTTCCTGCTGGGGGTACCACCAGAATATTTGTTTTGACACTGTAGTTATAGACATAGTAGTACAAACAACAAAACATCACATTATCTCACAAAACTGGGTCAGGTAATTCGATAATGTTACAATAACCTTGTACATGTGGAAATTAGTCCCACTTTCAAAGGGGGTGGCAACCCAGAAACCAGAAAAAGCATAAAGGAAGAAAGTGGAACAACACTAAGCATCCTGCTCCTGATTCTGTTTGCATTCATCTCCATTTCAATCACTATCAACTTCACATTAGTTTACAAGAGGAATATGAACTGATGAGTAGAGATCATATAGTTAAATTTTCTTGAATGGCAAGAAACGATCCAACGATGCGCCCTCCCACATCTGGGAAATTTTCACATCCAGGAAGGGGGCTCACCTTGCCCTTACGATCAACGTCAACTGGGTACTTTAGGAGGTGGGCCCTCATCTCCGTCACCTCATCAGCCGCAAATTGTTGCCAGTTCATCTCACCCATTGATCTAACCTTTCTCACACACTCAAGACTCTCAGGTCGCATAAAGCAGTTCTCTATTGTTCCAAGATGCTCTGCCCACAGCGACGTCCTGTATCCATATATCTGCAAAACATACATTCCCACACACACACAAAAATTGAAGGTAGGTTCCATAGGAACCTGAAATGAGTTCATGCCACCCGTCATAATGAAGATGGATTTCTGAATCTGTTGTTTTTCAGAAGTCCAAGAAGTGATCAATTACGCATTCCATTCATTTATCACAATTGTGCTCAATACTTTATCGTGTAATTCGTCCATTTTCAATTATCACAAACATAATGCAAATGCCATTCTCATGTCAAACTCATTCAGATATCACTTAGTGCTTTCTAGGTTGATCATTTGTGGAAAGGTTGATCAAAAGATTCAAAACCAAAAGATGAACATCAAAGAAGTAAGTATTCTTCCAATACAAATGCTTACCTGTCCCTGTGGACTATGTAGTTTTTTTGCCCATGTATGATGAGGTTGGTACGCTCCCATTGCAATCTCAGTGTCTCTGGTGCCCTCCATTGAACGCTGATTGATGTTTGCAGACCCCAATATTACATATTCATCGTCCACTATCATTCCTTTCGAATGAACATAAATCATGAACCTTCGGCTTTTCTGGCTCAGTGCCTGAAATCACCTTACAGAATTTACACCATAGACAAGGAGCGGAACCACTGAGAAATAGATGACCATAAAAATTAAGTCACCAATTTGGACCCAGCGACTAACACTGTGTTTGGAAATTGTGGAAAGAAAGAGAAAAGAAGAGAAAGGAAAGGAACTACAGTAAAGGAGAAATCATAAACAAATTTCCCTTGTTTGGTTTTGAAGAAAAGAGGAAAGAAAATAATAACTGAACAAAGAAAATGGAGGAAAAGAAGGTGAGAAGGAACATTAGTATTTATTGCTTTTTCTTTGAAATTTCTCTCGTTTCTAAATTAGAAACTGAACACAGAAGGAAAATTACTATTCTTTCTTTCTTTTTTGTTCTCTCCCCGAGTTCCAAACACATTCATAAGCATCTGAACTCACTAAACTAAAGCATCACAAACACAAAACTTCTAAGACATTGTTCAATTTGAAAGAGCTCACTGTTACCGACCTGGCATCTTCTAATACTAGAACAAGAGATCATCATTTGCTACACAATATGTTGTTTGGAGAATAAAGAAAAAGAGACCTGCGGGGTGTTTGCGGGAGCAGAATTTTCCACAAATGAATTATCTCTGCCTGCGACTTCACGGTTGCCAAGACAGAAGAAGTTCAAATAATCTAGAGGGGTGAACGCATCCTCCAGCCCAACCTCCACTAAAGCCTTGTAAATGGTCTCGTACATCATTTGCATTGTTTTGTTCTGTACATTATACTCCACGTTAATGCCAAAAAAGGAAAAAATGGCCCTTCTTAAGTGCAATACTGGAGAAATGAATTTCATCTCTTCAACTAAATTTTCCATCTCTTTTCGTTTGAATTTTCCCTCCTTTCTAAATAACAATCCATTCTTCCTTCTCCCCTTCTTTCACTAGGTTCCAAATACATCTATTAAAATCTGAACTCAATAAATCAAAGCATCACGAACATAAAGGCTGTGTCTGGATCACGGATTTGTGAAGGAATTTCCAGGGAAAAGGAAAATGATAGGGGCCCAAAGAAATGAATTCAGATTCTTTTGATTACCAAATCCATAATCCAAACACAACCTTAGTTTTGCACTGCAACATGAACAAAACCAATGAAAACAAAAGTAGAAATTATTCTAGCACCCAAAAAAAGTCATCCATCTCCATAGCTTCCCTTAAGAACAAAAAAGTGTCACAAACTATTATATATGAGTTGAGGTCATAAGTGCTCCCTACCTGCCAAAATAAAATCCTTTGTGTAGCAGCACCTGTTGGATTGCCTTCTGGCCACATTGGGATAATAATGTAAGCTGCAAACCTCTCATGTGCTCTGATTTTACTAGCAATTTTAAGGGCAATTTCCATGGGAATCAAATTGTTTGCACCTGCAGAAAAGCGATATGCTCAGAATCTATATCGATAACGAAATTTTGACCATAAAGCTCAGGAAAGAAACTATTATTGTCATATCACCCTTTCACTAAAAACATATGTACCACAGAAAAAAGAGAACATATAGACCACACCATGAACACATGACTAACAATTTCAAGGACGGTTGATTTGTCATTTCTTCATATGCTTGTTTATTTCTGCCTAATAGTAAGTGGCCAGGAGGGACTAGTTTCGTCATTTCTGGCTGTTTTCCTGCCCATTGGTTACTGAAGTATGTGTTTGTACTCAACCAAAATATAAACAAACTCACATAGACAAAGAAGAGTCAACCCCTCAATGAGATCAAATAAGGAGCTTCCATAGTCATATGAAGCAGAACAGTGTAAAAGAATACAAGTTAAGACGATAACTTCTATGTTCATAATCCAAATCACCACAGATAAGATCGACTAACTCTGGTAAACCAAATTAGAGAAATCATCATTTGAGCACTTCCCTAATGTCTACTGCACATCAACCCCTCTCAAGTTCACAAATGGTGCTTAAATTGCATCAATTTGTGGCACCTAACGAGTAGTGCCAGACTATTGTCTATGAACAACTGTGGAAAAACCAGGTACCCTGTTTAAGTTGGTCAACTCATATTCCATCTATACAGCTAAAAACTGGTAAATCAAACAGTTTAATCTGGTGTAGGTTAGCTTCAGGACTGAGAAATGATTTTTACGTGTATTGAATAGCTCCTTACCCAAATCTTTGGAGGAGTTCCAGTTGAAAGAAGACCCTATGAAATACTGATTTTCAATATAGATAAAATGCTGAGCAGCACGAATAGCCTTAACATACGCTGTATGTATGCTCATATCAATAAGTACATTCTTCCCGCATATCAGGTTCTGGAGAGAAAGCAACCAATTAAATTCCAAAAAAATCAAGGCAATAATAAAACAATTATGAAACACAGTTAACACCCACCTTGTTGATAGCTTCTTTAGGATCCTTTGGAAACCCTTTAACAGAATTTGAATCAATGGATCGAAAAATCTGCTTTTAAGGAAGTCACAAAATGAGAGGATTGTAAGTACATCGTCACCACTAAACCATTTCAATTCTGACTCGTTCACTCTAAATACAATGTGGCATTGTTTGTTTGATTGGACTAATAGTGAAAAGATATGCTCCCTCCAACTCAAATTGCTGGCTGCCTGCCCCCCTACGAAAAGTCAAGCAATTTTCGGATAAAATAAAGTACTTTCCAAATAATATTTTATATTTCTTTTAGCATTAAATTAAAGAACTCGTGAAGAATTTTATTTTGGTGCAAAAAAATCAAGTTTTTTTGCATGGAAGTTCTTTAATTTTTTATCTCAAAATCGCACTACTTTTCGTAGGGGGCAAGCACTTTGGGACGGAGGGAGGAAAATCTAGGTAACTGATCTCAGATCAACAATCAGGGGCCAACAATATCCCATCCCAGGTTATATGTATCCACGTTTTGAGCAATGTAATATGTGACGGATATTTAATCCCAGCAGCAAAAGTCAAACCGGACAGGAATGCGGTCCCCTTTGATTTATAGTCCAATCCTCTGCTTCAATTCAAACATACAAACAGGCCATTCCATTAGTTATATGTGAATAATCTACCTGAACATGCCAGCCCTCGGGATCACTCTCACTACGGCAAGGAGCATCGGCTACCCCGATTATGTCAGGAATCCTTTCTATTCTTAGTAAAGCATCATCATCAGACATCTTAAGTTTCTTGATACCGGAGGGTTTAGAAGCCCTCCACCAGCGCTCCTCAAAGTTGGTCAGAACATCATACGCTGCTGGACCATCGATCTTAGAGTGCAAGTCATGCCATGGTTCTCTTGGACAACCAGCAACACTCCCCTGTTCCGTAACAACACAAATGCTTACACAGAAAAAGTTTTAAAACAAGAAAGCCGCTGTTCAACTGAGAAGTGGAAGTTGTTCTTTTTTGATGAAAAGTGGCTAGTACTATGAAACCTATGTAGCGAAGGCTAACAACCAGGACATTGCTCCTTAAGGTTGTGTTAAAATCACATAAAGAAAGAAAACTTGAAAAAAAGTACAAATTTTAACTGTTTAGCTACTGCGAATCTGCAATGGCAAATATAAAAATCGCAAAAGTACCGTGTAGGTAGGGTTGTGAAAGTCATCTTTATGCACAGTTTGTAGGGTCCTAAATATAGGATGCTGTGGAGTATCGTATCGCCCGTTGCACAAATCAAGTCCCCCAACAAAAGCTGTGATTCTTCTTCTATTATTGCCAGCATCAGCATCCACAATAACAGTTTTCTGATGATGTGTATAGATTGTTTCAACTTCCTGATAATAAAAAAGAGAAAATTTAATTCAATTGTCCTCATACTGACCAGATACTACAGACTGAAGAAGCATATAGGCAAAGCAAACCTCCAGCAGTCTTATTATGAGGATAATTAGCAGTTCAAGAGTTCTAGATCAAAAGGAGTTTATAGATCAGGGTAAGGATGGGAAAAGCTACAGACATTGTTCACATCATGTGGTACTTCTGGTCCAGCAGGAGAATAACTAACAAGTACCAAGCTACCACAGAACAATAAGCAAGGTAGTAGAAAAAAATAATTACGTGATGTAAGGGGATTCTCCTGAATGCTAAGTCAGGAGAGCAACTAATTCCGCATTGAAATTAAACCCATTATATCCATTTTAGGCAACTACACAGCACCAGTGTCCTTCTGACCTAATGGCCGCTGCAAAATGCAACCACCATGTCCTCCTCTGACCGAGATTGGACTAAGAATTAACCTCCACTAAGTCCAGGCCTGTTATTAGCAGGAAAAAATAAAAGAAAAGGTCCAGGCCTGTTCTTTCCAATTATTTTCAGCTTATGCGGCTGAAAATCTCCATGCACATGCTATAGTTGACTTCAAAAGGGTAAGCTATTTGGTTTACTTCTAAGGTCACTAGTTTATTGCTTTGTGAGTTAAAAAATCTCCAAATACGCACGGAAAGATAACTTTTACAAAGTTTACTTTTTCAAGTGGAAACAAACATGGCTAAGTTATGCTTTCTCATTGCTAGTGTCCGGTTTCCCACTGTCATAAGACTCATAACTCATAACATAAAACAATCGCTTAGGCGGGAAAGTGTAAAGCATTAGGCATAAAAAAGAAGATTACTTATTCTATCGTACCCTCTGCTTGACCCAGCTGTGCTTCTTTCCAGCAGTGCGGGGACAAAGTAGCACCTGAACTGAAGAATGCTTGAAAAATCGGCGAGTTTCTTCGTCGTGTGTTTGCATGATTCCATCCTGCATTTTTTCAAGAATTAGTGTCTGAAGAAATGATAAATCTCTTAACACTTTTGGACCATAGACACGAAACCCATTATTTTGACAGAATATGTTGGGAAAAGGTTTAACTAGAGCAAATCTCAATTGTTCTTATATAAGACACAAATATGAGGATCCACAGGTATACAGGAACATAATGCATATGCAGGTCAAGTGAACATCTCTAAATAAAGAATAATCACGTGGACAAGAATGAACATTGACAAGACATGCTATGTATGTAATGGAAACTCAAACTATCAACACATGTCTGAGGCTGGTAAACTGATCAATTTCCAAATTTAGCTGCTGCGAATACCAGTCCCATTATCTTGTGTGATCGTAAAATAAGACAACTAGTGGTGCTTGTAAGTGTAACTTTGGTTCCACATGGATAAGATCACACCACAACATGGAGATTTTTTCACGAGATTTTGCACAAAGACATCTAATAATGGAGATTACTTTAATGTCGGCAAATGGGGAAATGTACTTGATTGTCTTAATGTGGCGATTAAGCGTTACTGAGTTTGCACAATGAAGAAAAGTGGAGACATTCAGTGTGCATGCTTGCAGTTCAGGGATCAAAAGTAAACTCCATGCATATGGAGCCCTAGCAGTGAACTAGATACAAAGAAAAGATCACACATCACACTCCTAAAAGACACTCAAATATGTAATTGCAATCAAAGTATCTCATTATGTCATAGAAGGTAGATTACTCACTGTTTTGTAACCTAAGATGCTCCTTGAAGTCGGATCATCCCAAACAAGCAACAACACTCTCACTCCTTCCTGTGACTTTGACTTCAAAAGATCTCCCAATGTGAAATCTGATGCATGACCACCATCCCTGACCAGTTTAACTTTGTGCCATACAGACCACCCAGTAATATAAATCAAACGTCGTGCTTGACGAATTGCAACAAAGATGTCATGCCAGCACTTCCCTTGCACATATTGCATCCCATTATCAAGCTTCAAATTAGGAAGGAAATCATCAGGTACGTGGGCGTCTTGATAAAGAGTCACTATTCCACCTCTCCGAAGAGGAAAATAAGTCCCAGGAACCCCAAAATAATCGGGACCCGCTCCAACTCCATGGTGATAAATGCTCAATCTCTCTATCGGTGTGTATTGAATCGAGAGGCTCAAAACAGCTCCCGGTTTGCAGGGTTTTCCATTAGTGCCCAGAATTGGATAGACACCCTGGACTTTTTGCCCCGAGTATATTTGTTCTACTGGAATTGCCACAACTCCCATGAGCTGGGATCCCACAACATCACTGTCCTTAACAAGAAAGTGCACTTCAGCAGCATAATGTGCTACAGGAACATAAAACCGTTGCATCCAAATAGGATTTTCGCTGTTACTAATCACGTAAGTCCTCCCAATCACTGCACTCGTCACCGAAATGGAGACATATGGATCACTGGTGATTTTATGAACACTGCCTTCAATCTTGGTACTCATATTCCCGGGTAGCTTGTTAAACACGTCTCCTAATGTTTTATGAAACATGTCCATGTTTGGAAGGTTTTCGGCCTTGTCAACCAAAATTTCTAAGTTCCCATGTAAGAGCAAAACTTTCAAGGACCCTTTAGAAGTTGGAAACGGCACAATTTGCAAACTCTGACTATGGGGGGAGTCAAGAAATGAGGTTGAATGGATTAAAGCAGGATGAGCAGACGAATCGATTGAACCCGAATGAGAAAACGACGAATCACCCGAATGAGAAAACGACGAATTAGAGTACCCGTAAATGTCCCCTTGGGTGTCATACTTTGTACTAGAAGCGTGCAATGTAAGGGGAGAACTTGATACCGGTGGTGCTGAAGGCGCTGGTGGGGACGCAGAATTATCGGATATGCGAGCATTAGATAAGAGATCATCTATGGGTGGATAAGGTGGTGGGTAAATGGGGCTATTATCGGAAAAACTACCAACCCGAGATGGGGCATTGGAGTAAGTTTCTGGAGGCGGATAGGGCAAGGGTGCGGAGGGTTGATAATGGTGATGAGACGAACCATATGGGAAACTATTCTGGTGAGTTAGGGTTGGCTGAGGTGGGGGAGTGGAAATGGGCGGGGTTGGGTATGTTTGGTTTGATGGATAGTGAAGGGGGCCGGAATGTGAGGGAGGAGGGTAGGGGTATTCCGGAGGGCCGGGATTGGAAACCGGAGGGGGGTAGGGATAGGGAAGAGGGCCAGAATGAGGGTAATAAGGAGCAGGGGGATAGGCAGGAGGAGGGTATGGGCCAGAATTGGGAGGCGGGTATGGACCAGAATTGGGAGGTGGGTATGAAGGTGGAACATGAGGGTATCCATGGGCAGGATTATTGTGAGGGTATGAAGAAGAAGGATTGTTGTAATTGTCCATTTGATGTATATGTATGGTGTTCTATTGAGGTTTTCTGTACATGTGTGTGTCAAACTTGAAAAGTGAACAATTAACACAAATACCACAAGGATAGTATATCAAAAGGGTTTGATTCTTCACACCTATTTAAGATTCTTGTTGGATTCAATTCTACAAAGATCAACAACAAAACCCAGAGAGAGAGAGAGAGAGAACATGAAGAAGAAGAAGAAGAAGAAATGTTTTTGTTTATCAGTTGACCCAATATCACAAATAATACAACTGATTCTTGAGTTTCAAAAACCAAGCTAACAAGATAGAGATTTACACAGAAAGGCCAGCTAGGGAGAGACAGAAAGAGAAAATTGGAGGCAAAGAAAAAGTACCTTCACATGGATGTTTAAATGGAACAGATGTGAAATTCCGAATCGAAAAAAAGACAAGGAAGAAAGCGAGAGAGAGGGAGGGAGGAGAGAAAACGGTTGAGTGGAAATTTCACATTGGTGAAAATATTAAAACATTATATCATTTCGGTCCCTAGTATTTTAAGCTCATCATCATCAATGCCTCACCCACTTCCACTTTTTTCAATGCAGTCCCTCTATTAAAATTCTAGGAAACACGTCTCCTACAAAACCTAGGTATAGGATAATAAGTAAACTCACATGCTCAATCTACACACACACGTAAGATATCACAATTTTCTTTTAAGCATAAATATATGAATATGTAGATGAATCGCATGAGAGGTAGTATATTTTATTCTCTCTTGTACATACAACAATAGTACAATAATAGGGAGTATAAAAAGATATAATCTTTTGAGGATAGAACAAATTATGATTTTAAAAAACGGCCATAACAGTTTTTTTGGGAGGCCGATGTGTTTTGGGAATTCTCGAGTGTATCAGCCATTACGTATCGCGTAACGGCGGTTTCACCACCGTTACGGATAGAGTTTAAGAACCTAACCCCTATTATTTCGATTGGGCCAGAGAAGAAAGAGGAAAAAAACTTCATATCTGTTATTACCTGACCTCCGATTCAGATAATGGCGTCAATTCGAAGAGTTCGTGTGCGTGATTTCTGGTATCTTAGGAAGAAATAGTTTTGATTTCAACTTCTTCAATTACAGCATCACTTTGGGCGAAAAATCCTTTTCTCTTCGATTTCGGCTACGATTTTGCATGTGTAGGTTGCGATTGAGGATTTTATTGAACTATTGGGTGTTGTTTTGGGGATTTGAGTGAAGATTTTGGCCTAGGGTTGGTTGCCGTTGTCGACGAAGAAGAACTTACGGTGTGTTTTTTCCCATCAGTTACTTAAGTTCAAAAAAAAATAGAAGAAACATTTAATTTTGTCAAAAAGGGATGAGATTGAGTGTCAATTGTTTGTGTTATTTGTTTTGTGAGTGAAACGCTCCCCATATATATATACTAGCGAATGTCCGTGCCTTAAGGCACGGCTCAACACATTTTGAAGACAACTAAAACTACGGGTCGAACAATGAGCAAATGGAGGACATGTTGAAAAAAATGGGTAGGAACAAAGTAAAATATGGTGCAGGTCAAATCGAGGTGCAAAAAAATTTAAGCAGGTCAAAAATTTAAGTGTACCACAGTTCAGGCATGGGCATCGATTCGGAGTCGTGCCTGAAGGTACGGTTTGAACAATCAGCACACAGAAACAAATAGTACTAAACTCACGTGCAATATACGGCTAAAACAATCAGCACACGCAAATTAATACTAAACTTGCGTGCAATATACCAATCCCTGTCCATCAAATTCAACTATGCGACAAACAATAACGCAACATATCCATTGTTAGAGACAACTGTATAGCTTAAGAAAAATGGTCACATAAACACCCAAAAAAAATATTTTTGCTTAAATGTTTTTTGATTAGCCTTTATTTGAATACCCAACCAAAATATATATGAACACCCAATTCTAGTAGTTTGGAACACCTAGCCCAAAAATGAAATGAATACTCAGTCTAAAACCAATTGAATACTCAGTCAGAACCCAAGTACAGCTCATTAAACCTCATGCTACACTATAGGTAAAATGATAGTCTCGATGCAATATATTTTTGTTGTTGCAAAACTTTGATATGCTAATTACCTATGCCTGCAGCACTCCGCAACAAAAAGTTTTATTTG
>JAOTQK010048207.1:0-15082 GCA_025642025.1 Rhododendron ferrugineum | reverse complement strand
TTCTCCACTTACTGACTTGTTCGTCGGAGCTTCTTCCCGGAGGAACACCCCCCTCCGGTTTGCAGGTACCAGGTTCGATGGCCACAAGCTTGGTGGAGACCTCCCGGGCTCGACAAACTTCTCTTCCAGGCTCGGCAAGCTTCTCTCCACAGCTCGGCGGAGACCTTCCTGAGCTCGGCGGCCACCTCCCCAAGCTCAGCGGCCACCTCCCTAAGCTCGGTGGCAACCTTCCTAAGCTCGGTGAAGCTTTGTGGCCACCTCCCTAGGCTCGGTGGAGACCTCCCCGGGCTCGGTAGAAACTTCTCCAGGTTAGGCGGAATCCTCTCCAGACTCAGTGAGCATCCTCACCGTTCAACAGAAGAAGGAAAATGATTTAAGTGGAATTCACCCCCCCACACAAAGGGAACTGAAAGCAAATAATTGCACTCAATACATTAGAAGCGACACAAACATAAGGTTGGAAAGACGGGTCAATTTCTAACGAGTTAAAAGCTGCACGATCTCGTATAATTTGAATTTTTTGAACACTATAAGTTAAACAAGTCGAGTAGTACTTTATTTGAGTTTGGTATGGAAGCCTAACGAGCTTTGACAAAATGTTTAGGTAAATGATAATGCCAAAAAAGTTTTAATTAGTGTCAAAACTCCAATTCATTAAAGGCTCGTATCATGTTCAGTGTACAAGTCTTTTATGCACTGAAATTTTGGCGATAACAAAAATAATTTTGACATTATTAATACCCAATGTTAAAACTTGATTTGTTAATAAACCGATCTCAAATCAGTTTTTAACGAGCAAACACGAGTTCAAAGTCGATCCGCCCTATGTAATACTATGGGATTAGGAAAATGCAATACTTTCTTGGTCACTTATATGAGTGAGGTGAGGATCCAAGTAAATCTGGACGAAGAGGGTAACTAAAATCGCACATTCGACTGAATCGACAAAATGAGAGCAAATTATGAGACAAGAGTTGCATCAAATTATTATCTTTTCAACACTAGGTAGAAACCCCATGTTCTTTCGTCCAAGCAAACCTTCCACCTCCATGTTCTTCTATGTTGAAACCAGCTCACAAGAACACCCTGTGGATTATGATATGTGGTCTCCGGTACTGCTTTAATGCTTCCCATGTTATCAGTGAAGCAAAACAAATTGGTGAAAAAATAGGGTGGAATTGACACTAGAACTTCAACCCTTCAGCAGATACCGAATCAGTCCCACCTTAACAAATTGGATCTCACGTATGTGTGCATGGATCTCAGGATTTAAGCTTGTACAGAAACCGAAACAATACGAATTCGATTGGGGCGCCAAAGCTTCCAACTCTGGCGCCACTTCTAGTAAACCATATACTTGAATTGTAGTGCATGCAGACTATGCAGTTCTACATAGAGTAGATGGCAAATGCAAGATAGTTTCTCGATGGCTATCGACTTTCAAGAAAACTTGCAGAAAAACCATGTTTGTAACTGTTAAATCCTTTTCTAAGCCTCTAACAAGAGATGAAGAGATCCATCTCCTTCCAATTTCTGCTCCAAAAAAACTCCATCGAACCAAATAAAGTGCAATCATAGAGGAACTCAAACCAAACCAAAACAGGAGTACAATGAAAGAAGAACGAGTAAAAGCTCAATGTATATGATCCTCGACATCCAGCAATAGGAAAATCCCAGAAAAAATAAACAAGTTAAATTGCAATCCACATCATTCTAACAAAGCCGTTTTGTTCTCAGCATTTCAAAGGAGAAAATAGCAAGAGACGAAACTATAGTCAATGACATTTCAGAAGCGCGTTTACTCTTCCTCTATGGCTGCTTCACCACTCTTCTTGTCGTGCTTCCGCGCATACCTCTGGTTCCTCAGAAACTTCGGATCCATCTATCACAAAATGCACAAAAGCCATGTATACATTCACCACAATTGCTCAAAACTAGATCACAACGGTTCATGAGTAAAACCTTGAAAGGATATATGAAAGGCACTATCTTTTAAGCACAAAATCTCATGACAAGAGACCAAAACATTCCTACCATAACAAACACTCCCATAACTACTACTATCCTTTTGTATGTATGTGACACACCTTGGAAACTACTACTATTAAACTTTGGTAATCTAGATTCAAGAATTTTGTTGAAAACAAAACAGCAAAAACAAAAGGGTCTAGACAGGCATTCAGATCAAATTTTATTGCTCATAGAGACTACGAAGTAACAAAAAATTCTCCTAGGAGTCTTCCAAGTTGTTCACAGATAGCAGGGTTAAGGTTTGAAGGCTTGACATCTTCGAGCTGCATTGCCTTAAATCAAACATAAGCAACAATTCACTTCAAAAGACTATATCCCACTCCCGAGACCACTTTAACCCTTGAAAAAGTCTACCATTCATCTCATGCCAGAAACAGTAGATCATATGTGGCCAAGCTAGCTTCTTGATTTATGTATGAAAGGATTTGCCACTAAACTTGCCTATTAGCCAAGATAACTCTTTATGCCAAGAGTGGTGAGGCTTAGAAAATACAACAAAGTTTAGAGAGAGAGAGCCAAATAGATCTGGAGAAGGAGCAGGCTAAAAACAAAGGGACTTGCTAATGAGCTATCAATACCCTTTCACGCATATTAATACACTCGTAGATATAAATACTCTTCTCGGATATTGATGCACCTTTTACATATTATCCTCCGCCCTTAGGGTTGAGGTTAGCATTTTCCAAAAACAATGGATTTGAAACTACACACAACGCTTCCTAAAACATTCACCGCAAAATGACATTAATTCCTTAAAGCACGGTAGATTTCTCCATAACTATGTACAGTAAAGGTTCGCATAAACCACAAAAAACATACCCCTTTGGTGGAAGAGTGACGGTGCTTTCTGGGTTTCTTGATCCCATTCCTGTGAGCCTTGTACGACTGGTTGTGAGCCGTGTGGTTCTTCGACTTGGCCATCTCTCTGCTTCAAAACCCCAATCAGAAACACAAATCGGTCACGGATTCACGAAGCTATAATAAACGCAAATTCATAGAGATAAAAAGGGGGTAATCAAGATCAGAGAAATGGAAATTGCATCTGACCTTTGCGCGTTCGGCTCCCCTGGCATTAGTTTCGGAGTACGACGAACGAGGTGAAAAGGGTTTTGCTTCTTATCGGTGTTCTTGCGGAGCCCTTGCTCTGGTTGTGTTGGGCCGGTGAGTGATGTTCTGGGCTTTGCCTCTGCTAAGGAGGGTCAACCAATAAGAGGGAGGGTAATGTTCACCCTCTTCTAAGGAGGGTGAACAAAATTGCACTCTCCCTCCCTTCTTCTCCCTCGGATCCCAACTCTCTCTACCACACGGAGCATCTGATTGGTGAGAATCTTTTTTTGTTACTTCATTTGATTGGAACATTCGTATTAGGGCTCCTGCCATTGCACTATTTTTCTGCACCAAAAGGCAAAAGAAACCGACATATTGATGTGAGATAGTAGCTCTGCCCAGACCAGTGCTCAAAATATGTATTGGCACTGTCGTAGTTGATGTCCTACCAACTTCTAGAGGGCAGCCACACATATGCCTACTTCGTAGAGAGAAGACTATAACCCGATAATGTATATGAAAGACCATTAAGGTATAGCCTTGAGTGGTGTCACCAAAGAAAAACCGCCAAGTAAATTTCAGAGAATCCGTACTGAACTGAGGTTAATGTTGCCCTAGTGAATTAGGCTTGTGGGGAACGCACGTCCCACAATTCAATTTTCTGTATTCCTTTGTTTCGAAACCATGAATTTAACATACCAAAAATATCCTCGCACTTGTCCAAGGACACCAGTTGTCACAAAATAAAAATTCGGAGAGTGGATTTGTGATGAGAAAATGTTGAAAAAGTTCCTATAAGCTCCTAGAAACATGTTCTGCCTGATTACCTTGAAAATTCACACATCATTCTCTTGAATTCCATGAAGCTTTACCCGTATCGAACCACTGAATGGGATGTGGTGTACCAGATTCCCGTTATCGGTTCCGGGAATGACAACGGAAGTGACATGCACAAAATCATAGGCATGGTGCTGTCGTGCCAAGACTGAACAATAGCTTAACAAGATGCGAAACTTTCAATGAGTGGGTAGGCTCATATTTAGTTTGGTTTTACCAGTGTCAAAGATCATTTCAGCATCCAACTTTCACAAACATGTCGATGGGCTTGCAGAAACCGATTATATTAGCTAATAGCAATGTATTCTCCTTCTTTTTCACTACTTAATGTATTGGGGTTGGGTAGGACTCACCACGTTGGTGGATACCAAGTTAATAATGTTCCTTCAACGTTTTCATCTATCACCATAAACAAGGTTTCAGGTTTCACCTATCACTCAAATATAACCAAGTATCAAATACTTTGGGCAATCAAAATGTAATTTCAACATATGTCAGAGGGTCCAACTCAAAACTGGGGAGGCTCCTCGAACACATATACTACTTTACTACTTTCCTATATTCTATGCAATTGAACAAAACCCTAATCTATGCCATTCTTATTAACCATGAAATATCCGAAATACAGAGAGCAACAATGCAATCAAGAAATCAAGTACCTCTGAGGTCTGGGAATCGATGTTTCTTGCTGCCCATAATCTCCGGTGGTACACCACCACTATCCAACCCTGCCCTTGATTTACACAAAAAACGACATACTACTGTTCTTTATCACAAAACGACATACTATGATACGAGCCTGTTTGGCAACCTTAGTTTTACATTTTGCATTTTTAATTCGTGTTTTTGGGAGCTGATCATATAATTGATTCTGTATGCATTTCCAAAAATGAATAGAGAATGCAAAATCCAAAAATCCACCTTGGAGGAACTTTTTGGATCCTATTTAAATTTTGCACTCGCAAGACCCCAATACAAAACTTGTTCTGCATATATCATCGAAACATTTTCATGAATGATCTTTATAATCCACAAATCAATAATCTATGATTTACAATTTAGAATCCAACAAATAATCTGTTCCCTAACACCCATACGAGTAACCAATATTTGCAAAGCAAATGACGAAACAACTGAACAAACAGAACGGAACGCAGTCATCACTCATCAAACCTACAACTGTCACAAAATAAGCCTCCGCGACACAGCCTGAACTGCTCCAATCTGTTAGTCACAGAGAGAGAGAGAGAGAGGTTCGTCACATTGTATGTATATATGTCGTGCGAAGGATTTTGTACACACATATTTTGTGAGGGAGTACAACGGAATGTTCAATACAGAGAGAGAGAGAGAGAGAGAGAGAGAGATTTCATGGTACTCATTTTGAAGAGCTGAGATTTCAGAGAGAGAGAGAGGGAGCTCTTTGCTGTATTTTGCTAGGAAAGGGGTTTTGTGTCTCAGTAGAGGGGTTTTGGTTGGAGACTTTTCGAGGAGCACGACAAAACCAGAGAGCTACGGCGAGGAGAGCTTATGGACAAAAAATGAGCACTACGGCGATTTTTGCCACTTATGATCAGTGTTCACAAGAGCGAGACCGTTCCATGTCTTACAATGTTCAAGCAGCATTGTTGTCGGAAGGAATTTTCAGGAGGCCCGGACACCTACAGAACATCCCTGAAGGATGGAAGAAGATGATGTATGGAGGAAAATTTGGGAAGAGAACAAGGGGAAGAAGATGATGTATGGAGGCAAAGAAGTAGTAGAAATGTTTGAAGAGGATACAACCCGCTCTTGGACTTAAGACTATGCGCGTCACGTGCTTGATCTAGCAATCTTGGACAATTGTTTTGCTGAACTGTCACTAAACTAAAAAAGAAAGAAGAGAAAGAACTGGGAGTTGGCGAAAGCGTATTTATTTCCGGAATTGGGGCACGCTAGTATTTAAGGAAAAATGTGGGAGATTCTTTTGAATAGTACTCCTCTCCACACCCGCAAACTATTACCATATAGACCCACCGAAGAAAATAAATAGTACCAAGCTATGGTCCAGTCTCCAATGCTTTTGTTCAATTCAGTTTTGGGTGGGATTTTTAAAAAAAAAAAAATCAGGTGTCTGGACTAGATTATGCACACCTCGACTAACGCTCGTGAATTTATCACCAGATTATGCACACCTCGACTAACGCTGTGGAACATAAATTCACCGTGAGTTTTGGATGCCTGTGAGCCCAAATCAATAACGTTTATGTCTTAAATCTAACTAAAAAAAATACATTAAAAATTAGCTTCATCAGACATTAATAGCTAATAAGTCAATAGTTCACATTTGTAAAAGATGAAATAAAATGGTAAAGGTTGTTTTAATTTTGAGAGCCCACTCCGGGTCTAAAACAACAATCAAAACCGTTTATATTCTAAATCTCACAAAGAAGTATATTTTTGTGAAAATTATCTTGATTAGACAGAATTGGAGATGCAGGAGCTTGTTTCAAGAAAATGCTCTTTTGAAGACAAGTAGTAATACACTCCAATTTTGTTCTTCTTCGAGTATTTCCAAAACCAACAAAACAAAAACACAAAATACTAAAGCTTATTTACCTCATTAACTCACCCGACCCTTTGGTATTTCCACTTATATCTCTGTCCATTGTGAAATGTAAATTTTAAGAGAAGGAAAGAAGAAAAAAATGAGAATTTTCACCTCAAAATCTTTAGCTTAGTATCTCTCCTTTAATTTAAGAGACCAGCTAGCAACAAAACCAGAAAAAAATTGCTTCGCCGAAGATCACATTGCTTTGAGATTAGGGACAGACCTCACCCTGCTACGTAGCATGAACAAAGGAGTTTAGCTACAACATAGAATTTACTTCATTTCAAGTTCAGAAATTTGACATGTACTAAATATGCACGCGCTCGCACTTAACAAAATGCAAGCAACTTAAATTCTGCCTGACCATGGTGTGACCTTACAAACTTCTCTAAATATGGATCGACACAGTGATGAAAAAAGAGTGATCGTTGTTTGCATAAGAGAGAACTAATGCTAAAACAATGAATTTCGTATTACAAAGTGCAACACATAATGCTGGTAAAAACCAGCTGATCCAAGCATAAGATCCTACCAAGTACCAACCTCATGTATGCAAAAACAAAACATTAGGAACATGATGATTAGCATACCACTCCAGATGCTCTCGTAAATGGAGCTGGTTCTACGAAACAAAATGCAAGTAAAGAGTAGTTGTAGCAAAGGTCTTTTTCCCACAAGAACTGAACATGTATTCCCATTCTAAGTTGACAAGAAAGAAAATTCCTGGGACAGATTTTTAGAAAATCCCTTCCAGAAGGTTAGCAGCGTTGAAATTGCTGCCCCAGTAATAGCACTTTGAACAATCTGTTCGTGAGAAGAATTGTAAGAGCCAGCGCCACCCCTGCAATTGCTCCTGCCATTGCACTATTTTTCCACACCAAATGAAACCGACGTACTGATGTGAGACTAGCTCTACCTAGACCAGTGCCAAAATATGAATTGGCACTGTCGTAGTTGAAGCCTTACCAACTTCTCGGGAGCAACCACACATATGCCTACTTGATAGAGAAAGGACTCTAACCCAGTAATGTACAAAAGACCATTAAGGCATAGCTTTGAGTGGTGTAACCAAAGCAAAACCGCCAACTAATTTTCAGGGAACACATTCTGAACTGAAGATATGTAACCCTAGTGAGAGGATTTGTGATGAGAAAATGTTGAAAAAGTTCCTATAAGCTCCTAGAAACGTGGACCGGCAATTACCTTGAAAATTCACACATCGTTCTATTCCACAAAGCTTACCCGTATGGCCGTATCGAACCACACAAAGTCGAGCAGTGACATGCACAAAATCATAGGCATGGTGAAGAAACTGAACAATAGGTTAACAAGATGGCAACTTTTTGGACTCCTCATACTTAAAATCAACTTAAATCAATATCTGAACTTGCTTCCAGCTATAAACGTCTCCAACCTCGTAATTTCTAGTAGTACTAGAGAGGTGTATCAAGTAGTTGAAACAAAAGAGACTAAGAATCCCATCAAGAAACCCTTCCCAAGTTTCATTCAATAGCAGAGGGTACACACGTCCAAGACATTTTTATGACAGGTAATAGATGATGATTGGGAACTTACCCAATCAAGAGTTCCAAGAGCCTCTTTTTGTCCATAGGTGAGCCCAGAGTGCATTCCAGTAGCCAGTCCTACAGTGTAAGAATCAATTCTGTGAAGACAAACACCATTTTTTTTTTAACTATATCATAAGAAATGGGAAAGAAGTAATTTCCCTAGCTGTTTGTTCAGACTTCAATGAAAGAAGCATTTTAAGTGGAGGTAACAAACGCAGTGCAACATAAGATTTTCCCTTCTCTTTCAAATTTTTTTTTTCTGCGCTCCAACATCCACAATTGGAAATGAAAATGGCAGGGAAAGTACAGAGGAATACCTTAATAGCTAATCGACCGCAAACATTCAATCAGCATTTCGGAGAGAAGGCATGACACCTCTGTCATATTCAAGTATGGGAGAGCTTTGCTCGATGGAGAGGATGAATTTGGAGAAAGATTTGTGCTCTGTTGAAACGAAGAAAGATAAATAAGCCTATTCATGGTGTTTAACTCTTACATTAGTTAGGAAACCTAATGTTCTAAAAGTCGCTAGGCGCTAGTCCGGCGGTGGGCGGTCTACTATGTTCGAGCGATTAATCAGATTAATTGGTGATTAATCAGTGCATATTAAATAGTAATCGCGATTATTCGTTAGTCGGACCTAATCGGATAGGCCCCGCTAGCGATTAGAACACTGAGGAAACCCCAATCCAAAGATTCCAACTATGCCGAAACCAATAGCCTAAGCATATGCACTAACCTCGTTAACATGAATCTCATCAACATGGAGTATAAGAAACAAACAGTTTATCAATTCCTGATTTTTGCATGCACAATGTCCAACACAGAAAATCTCATAAAACATGAACTTTTCAACAATCAGTTTCTCTCATAGGCTCTTCAAGTCCACCATCCATTCCAAATTGATGTTGTGAACATTAAGGTTAATAAGAAACAGTAAAGCTTGACTTTATAAAATGGTGAATAGAATATTATGCACAGAGAATATTAAACAATGATTGTCAAAAACTGGAGTACTAATAAACAATGTCTTAGCAATGGAATATTATGCATTAAACAATGTGTTACATTTTCTTCCCATTTGCATGGATTTTGAGAGAGAGATGGATAAGCCATTCTTACTGTTTTGGAGACCCCAGTCGGGATGAATCAGTGGCGGTTTTGGGCAACGAAGGTGGTGGGGACGAAGCCGTGGAGATGGGAGACGCGGGAGGGAAACATTGATGCGCAGCAAGAGTGAAAGGATCTGATTTATTGGTATTCGCTATCTGGGAATTTTATCCGACCATTCTGTGGGTGTGCCTCATTAATCGAAACAAGCTACAACCATCTCATTAATAGAACGACGTCGTTTTGGGATGAGTACAGCCGAGACACCTGTAACCCGTTTCATGAGATACTTTCTCGACTCTCTGTATATATATATATATATATATTGGTAGGTCTTATTTTATTCTAGGGTTTGTAGAGAGAGAGAGGCGACCGAGCGATGGGTCTGATCAGATATGAAGAAATGAGGAAAGTCTGTAAGTTCTTGTTTCTTTCTTTTCTCTCTCGAATAGTAGTTTCACGTATTGAAACTTCTCTTTCATTTCAACCATTGAGAAATACAGTGTTAAATTAGCAAAAACGGATTGATAAGTGTAAATTTTCTAATATAACTTGCACATTTTTAAATGACTACCCTCGTGGAAATTCTCGGAGTCTGGTGGATTTGGGGTCACGGCCTTGGTGGGTGGAGCCTTGCGGTGGTGGTGGGTTGTCGGCGAGGTGTGAGGCTGTGGCGTTGGAGATCTGCTCCGATTAGGGTTAGGGGTGTGGGTCTAGTTTGGCCCTTTTGGGCTGGGCCTGGCCCGTTTTTATTGAGCTGCATTGTATAGTTGGGCTTTTTAGGCCTTTTAGGAGTGGGTTGGGTGCTTCCTTGATTGGTTTCTTGCCAATCTCGGATTTTTGAGTATCGGGTGGGCACATGATTATTCTTACTTTTATGAATTCTTTGTTCTTAGATTTAGAGATATGATGTTATCATCCCTTTTCCTTTAATCTTTGTAACAATTTCAAAGATTATAAAAATTTTCGCCTTCCAAAAAAAACCTGGGTTTTCCAAGGGTGAAAACATGGGTGGAGTATGAATGCGGCCCCATTTTGCAAATCATGCAAAAAATAGGTACTTCAATCTTACCCAGTACGTTGTTAATAGCCTTTTGGAGTTACAACCTTCAGCTTATTAAGGAAAATCCATTTGAGTGAAATCTATACACAGTTTTGGTGACTGATTTAAGTAAAATTTATCTCTTCTCCAAGCTGGCTATGTACTGTAGGTTTTGCATGGGGACA
The DNA here is from genome assembly GCA_025642025.1 of Rhododendron ferrugineum. NCBI lineage: Eukaryota > Viridiplantae > Streptophyta > Magnoliopsida > Ericales > Ericaceae > Rhododendron > Rhododendron ferrugineum. The sequence continues at coordinate 4,672 of JAOTQK010048207.1, read as the reverse complement.
TAGATAGTGTGCTTAGGCATTATGCTCTGCCTAAGGATATTTTATTGTAATCAAGAGGTGGAGGTCGAGGCAGGGAAAATGTTTTGTTGTGCAACATTCAGGTGAGGCACACTGCATGTTGCCAACCTCCAAGTGTTTTGTAACCTCTTTTTGCCAAGAGCATGTGATAATTCAGTTTGAGAAAGTAACATGAGCTTCCAATAATTATCTAGACAATAAGACCTTTTGCAACGGACTAACAGTGAACTGAAGTCATATTGACCTATTTATGATTGTCTTTTTTTATTTAAGTTGATAGTAATGAGTCAAACTGGGGCTTGTATTTGAAGAGATGTAAGGCGAAGAGAAGAAGTGAGATACTGTATCAAGTAATACAGTTTTGGGAATTTAATAAACCTTCTCACCTGCTCGTGTATTTACTTTAAAGCACAATATATCAGAAGTACATATATTACCCTCAATGCAGAAAGTAAACATTATAGTAAAAACTATTCTGTTTTTGCTTCATATATGTATTTGTAATACCACTTGTGGTCTGTTTTCATAATAGGACTGTTTTGCAGCAGATTTTGCACTTGTTTTTCTCCTCATCTGCAGCAGTTCATGCACCTGTTTTTTTGTTCAATGTGTATATTTCTATCTTTCAAAATGATGCATTTTCTCTACCTGTATGTATTTGTTCCAGTAATGTGTATACAATGTGTAAATTATTCAGCTATTATGTATTTGGCTATTATTGTGTTCAATATGTATATTTCTATCTTTCGAAATAATTCCCAATGATTTCTCTGTCCGTATGTATTTGTTTCAGTACTTTATACGATGGGTATAATGGGTGGATTGGCCGTGGGCAAGCAGATGACTGATAGGTATGTGTTAATTTTCCGTCTTATCTTGTTAGTTTTGGATGCACCAATTCAATAAAGAAAAAAGAACGTGATAATCTATATATGCTTTCATTTTTACTAGTTTTCTTGAATTTTTTTTTTTATCTAATTCTTATCACAATAACAGGCTTCGTCCAGTGAGAGATAAATTGATGAGGTATGGTGTAATTCAATTTTAATTTCAATCTCGTTATTTTCTATTGTTTTTTGAACTTTGTTCCAACTTCCGTTCCAATTTCAGCAAGATTCACCATGGAGCCTTGGGAGGTGAAGTCAAGAAGCCGCCGGGTGGTGGCGTGGTGCCTTAGGAGGTGAACTGAAGAAGCCGCTGGGTGTATGCAACAGGGTATGGGAGTAATAAGAGGCATCTTCAAATCGCTGGTTATGATTATTTATCTTCTCTTTAGCACCCTCTGTTGCACGAGATTTAGGTTATGTTATGTGAACATTTTGAGTTTTCTGGTTTGATCTATAACAAGGTCATGAGACTTGAAGGAGAGTTACGAATGTTTTGAGACACTGTACTGTTAGCACGGTTCTACTCATATTCCCGTGGATGATTAGTGGTGTCTAAACACATATGTCGAAATGTATTGTCCTGGGTGTTTGTTTTCAATCACACTAGCAAGGTCACAAGACTCTTTTCTTGGGGATTTTGTGGGGATTTCACCCACAAATCTCTAACATGGTAAAATCCACTCAAGTCTATCCAAATTTGACCCAACTAAACCCCACCCACGCCAAGTCCGACCCAACTACTGCCGCCTAAGACTACCACCCCTGGCACCCCACCATCGGTGCTACCAACTCCACCTCCCTCGCCCAAACTACCACCAGCGCCCTTCCCTCCTGAACCACGTACCAGCTCCACTCCTCCCTTCGACCCTTCCCATATTTGCTAATAGCTAACACCCACAAAGAGAGATAGAGGTTTCAATATTGATTGTATACATATACATATATATAGCTACACATGCGCATGCGCTCGCGCGCACACACTCACACACACACATATATCGATTTTGCGATTCTATGGTCTGATTGATTCACTTAAGTTGCCAAACGTCAACAATCATTAGTAATATTTTTTTTCTATTTTGATATGATTTATGGTGGTTTTCCGATCTGGTTATATTTTTTTCCCAGTTTTGATCTGATTCAAAATCCTAAGAAGTACAAACCCACTATTCTATTTTAACACTACAATTTTGCAGCGTATATTGGTATATGTCCTAGTGGGGTGTGGCCGTGTGGGTAATTTTTTGGTTTAAAGGAAGGGTTTGTAGACAGAGAAAATAGAATGATAGGAGGAGAACCCAAGAAACAGTGATAGAGGTGTGATGATGGAGAGTGACAAAGGTCGGGTTGGGTGACGATGGTGGGGCCGTGTAAGGGATGGACTGCAAGGATCACGATCTTCAATTGGGACGGCGAGCCATTTGTTGATTGGTTCACCACGGTGGAATTGGACAAGGCGGCCCCTGGTTTCGAAAAGGTGTATTCATTTAACGGGACTAAGTTAAGTGGTGTTGACAATAATACGATATTCTCGTGGCAGAAATGCCCGGAGCGGATCCACAGAAGGATCCTAGCGTCCCTGGTAAACAACAGTCTGTGATTTCATTTACGAAGAAACAAACCCCTGGAATCAATGTGGTTGGTGGGGATGGGTTCCCCTCTAAGGTATATTTCAATGGGGACGAATGCTCACTTCCTACAGTACTTCAGTCAGGTAGTGCTTATGGGAAGGGGTCAAATATTAGCATTTCGGTGCTCCTAGCAGTCGTAGTAGCATTCTTGTTAATGCAGTGGTAGTTATTGGATGAGGCTCGACTACTTCAGTAACTTGAATGACTCTCCCCTAGAAAGTATGGTTCTCATGATTTTACTAGAAACACAAGTTTGGCCATGCAGAAGGTTCTGACACTCGATTCGGTTTGTTGATTGCTGTTGCCCTGTAGATTAAGTTGGGGAAATATCAGAATTCCATTTCTTTTTATCAGATGTTATATCATGGCATGACAGTATAGAGTTCAGCTTTTGTGTATACAGCATTGGACTGAGAGTCTTATCAGTATATTCTTTTTGATATGTTTTCGAATTGTCTTCTTTTTGTGGATTATGTGCAAGTGGTTTGTTTTCCGCAGAGTGTTAACTTCAGTTATATAAGTTGAACTGCAGGTTTTATTCTGTAGGTAGAAAAAATTAAAGGAAACTCTCCCTTCCTCCAGCTTGGTGATTTGTATAATTTCAGCGTCCCCTTCTTTGTTCCCAACGTCTCATATAGATGGTCTGGAAACCTACTGAAATCTGGAATTGTGCGATAGCTTGATTTATATTTGTTGGGTCTTTCCAAGTAAAGTAAGCTGTAAAGATAATGAGCTTCTTTTCTCGCCAGAGGGCGCAGGATCAAGTCTTCCTGCTTACATTGGAATCCAATCTTTGACATTATGGATCCATGTTTTTGATATTATGGATCCATGTTTGGTACAGTATAGTTTTTCCTCTTTGCGGTCCAGGCACGGTTGTCTTTGAAAACCCGTCGTGGCTCTCTTTTGGTGGTTTGTTTTTCTCATTTGTTAGATAAATGTCGGAAACCCGTTTTGAGTTGGAGACATCCCACATACCCTTACCGAGTGTCCAGCAAGGGTACTTTAACACATTTCTAGCCTATAAAAATGGGTACCTTTACACATATAAGAAGAATCCAGTTATGGGGTGTAAACAGTTCGGTACGGTCTGGTTTTGGCATTTTTACAAACCAAATTGGACAATTCGGTTTGGACATTTTACCAACAAAATCAAACCGAAACACATATTTATGGTTTGGTTTGGTTTGACCGGTTTATAACGGTTTTTTGGTGGTTGCTTAATGGCTTATGGTCAAAATAATCCCACCCATGACTTTGATAATTTCCCCCAAGCTTCATTTATGTACAAAGCAATTATAATTTCTACAATCAACTATTAGTACAATTCATATTTGTAAGGTCTCGTTCCGCTAAGAGTTTTTAAAACTATTTTTCGCTTTACGAGTTAGGCACGTTATTCTCTCACAATGTAACCTTTAATTCAAAAAATAGATACTTATTTAAAAAAAATAGAGTAACTACTTTAGTCCCTCTTTAACAACTAAATGTAATTTCTCAAATGAGTCTTTAAAATATAAAGCAAAAATCAATTGAGTAGAAGCCATACGTAGCGAAAATACCAAAAATACCAAAACAACAATGAGTCATTCACAGAACCTTTTTATGGCTGGAACTAATTACTGTTTTCTGGTATATGTGAGGCTAAGCTACATTTTACACATTTTTTGTGTGATGGATACTCGTATAAATCTTTGACGAAAAAAGTATATATACGTATATTTCCATCTGGTCCGGATTATACTGGATTGGAGAATGGGAAACCAAATCAAACCGATTATTCCAGTTTGGCTAACAATCAAACCGGACCAAACCAATTAACTCTAGAAACCAAACCAATCACCGGATAGGTCTGGTTTCGGTTTTCGATTCGGTTTACCGGTTTTTACTTTATCCCTATGATAGGTTTTCCATGATACTTTTATTTCGTTGAATGAGAATGTATGAAAGATATATAGATGAATACAGGATAACAAGGGGCCCATCCCAAGGATCCGGGGGTGCTGAGCACCCCAATCCCGTCCGATGCATAGAAAACAAGGACAGATGGGGGCATCTAGGCAGAGCCGGCTTTGGACATACGCCAGTGATGCGGTCGCATCTGGCCCCCAAATTTTCACGAATTTTGTGGGCCCC
>JAOTQK010048159.1:0-15092 GCA_025642025.1 Rhododendron ferrugineum | reverse complement strand
GGGGGGGGGGGGGGGGGGGGGGTGGGGGGGGGGGGGTTGGGTTGTGCTTAGAATGATCTAGTTTATCCGTTAAAAGTAGATCACTTTCTTTAGTGATTATGACCCTTGATTACACTTTCTGATGTCTACTCCATTTCTTTTGCCATTTCTTGATCATGCTTACTTGGGTTATTTTTAAGGGTAAAGTCCACTTTCACCCCTTGTGATTTGGGCCATATGCAAAGACACTCTCTATGGTTCAAAAGTATGCATATAACACTCGGTAATTTTGAAAATGTGCTGATAGACCCCTAGCCGTCATATTTTTCATCCATATTAAGGGAGGTGTATCTCATACGCCTCTAGAATCTAATCTGAGCCATTCATAATGTATAAATAAAAATATAAGTAGCATCTTTGTAAAAAAATCATCTCGATCAGGCATCAATAACCCATAAATCTAATTCTTGATAAATTCAAATTTGAAATTTTACTTTATCGATTCGACCATGAGATTTTCATTTTTTGATCGACTTGAATTTTGACATGGATGTAGTACTCGTCAAACTCTACAATATCAACAGTTCAGATCCAATTTTCGATATAGGAGATGGATTGATTAGATTTAAGGAAGAAAAAGAATCAAAAGAGAGGATGAGAGCATATTTGTCTTTTAATGTTGTGTCCATTAAAATGGATGAAAAATATGACGGCATGAGATCTACATATACATTTTGAAAATCACAAGGGGTTATGTGCAAACTTTTGAACTATAGGTGGTGTATCCGCATATGGTCCAAACCACAAGGGGTCAAAGTAGACTTTGTCTTATTTTTAACCCTGGAAATCATCGTAAGTTGATTTTCAAAGGGTTTGGCCCGGTGGTAGTCACGTGATAATCAGGTCTTCAAGAAGTCTTTGGTCTAGGGTTCGGCTCGCGAGCGTTATATCAAATTTTGTGATGAAGCAGTCCATATGAGATTTCCTCTGGGTGATAGTAGAGGATAGAATTGGTCCACCAAATTGGTCTAGTGGGCTAGCCCCATTAATAAAAAAATCGTCGTAACTTGACAGACATTTTCCTCTACTAAAGAGTCATCAGAAAGCTCCAATAAAAAATTCCTGAAAGTTGGCCCCTAATTCTCATATACAGCATTCGAAGATGGTACAGGAAGCTAAACTTAATTTATTGCCACCTAATTGTCATCAGCTGAGGAAGAACTTTCTGTGTTGTTAAGCTTCATATTCGGTGGATAAATGAGCATTTAAGGTAAAAAGAAAATTCGTGAAGGGTACGTCCAAAGAAATTCCGTATAAAGAAGGGAAGTAATTATAAATGAAATTGGCAGAAAAACGTAAAGGTTAAGGCTTCTGCCTAGTTGGTTGCCAGAGGGCCACTCCTTTGGTATAGCTTATGCAGTCATAAACTTCCAGGTAATTCCTTTTCACCGGTGTACCTTGTTCTTATTAATAAACACTCCCAATCTTCAACAGTTATAAGTGTGTTTAGTATTGGGAGCTAAAGCGTCACTTGGTATATTTAACACCCGTCTAGGGTTACATGTTACCTTCTTAGATATACATTTTATGGCCAAGTGTTTAGGTCGAAAAATGATGTCTTTGAGTTTTTCAAGCCTGATTCAGTCTTGGTTTGCCACTTCGATGACTACGTTGCGGTTCAACTTAATCAGGACTTGGGGCAGCACCCGGAACCTAATCAGGGGTGTTATGGTAGCTAGTGATGTAAAACCTTGAGATATAAAATGTGCCAATGCAACTGTATATTCTTCTTCATTCAATATATAATGAAAAATGGTATAAGTCGTAATGTACAATTCAAGGGTGGAACTAGGAATTTTGGTTAGTGAGGTAAAAAATTAGATCCATGTGTAAGATATTGTTTTAATTTACGATTTAAAAAAACAACTAAATTAAGAAGTTAATTATAAAGTAAAAATATGCTGATAAATCTAAGTTTGCTTTATAATTGTTTCAAAGACTTCTAATATCTTGAAAACAATACATGATAGCCTCATCTAGAATACTAAGGTCTCAAAAAGAAGAGAATGCTTGATGTTTATATGCATTTGAAGCAAGCTGGGGCAATTTTAAAAATTTCCGTGGGGATCAAAATAGTAAACTTTGGTTGAAAACTATTAAATGTCCATGTGAGGAATCAAAGCGAGTTGGGTCAGGTGACCCCACTTGTACCTGCATAACTCTGCCCTTGGCATACTCATTTCCCCAATTATAGAATCACGTAAAAATCTCCGTGTCATGTTTTTCAGTTTCCATTCTTTACGTGATTAAATCTTGGTGCTAACCATGCAATTGTGTGCTTTGGTTCGTTTGACTGAATTCCCAGCAGATGCTCTAATAAAATGGGATGATTTGCCAACAAGTGTTCGACTTGATTAATTTTGGAAGGCAAATAATGCAGAAAAAGCCTTCTAAAAAAGTCATTATCATTTTTTCTCTGATTATTTGTGGCACCAAGAAGCATGGCGTTGCTCATACTCTAACAGCACAAAACTGACTCAAATGCTGCTAAATGTATGCATGAGAGCTGGAATAGACATGCTGCACAACATTGATGTTATTTGAGTCCCTATTATTCTGCTTTGGTTTTCATCATGTATGTGTAACTTCTAAAACAAATTCATGTTTGCATACCTTAACCAGCGAAGAAATGTGCAAAAGGAGATTGCAAAGAAGCAAAGCATACGACGTTGACAAGCTTTTCAACATCCCCATCCAAGAAAAGATTGCCAAATGCAAGTTTCATCACATGAAACTTGTCCTGGCCATCGTTATATCTGGGGTTATTGCGACGGTTCTCTATTTGCCTACGGTTTATCATCACGAGCATGTATCACCACCCGTTTCTCAGTAAGTACTGATTTCTGTTACTTGGTTTTTCTAGTTTCTCCCGATAGTTGGATCACTTCCCATCACGTACAATTTCATAAGAAATGTATGTTTGCCATGGCTCCATAAGCTTGACAATCTCCCCACTATCATTCGCTGAAAAAAGTCTGATAAGTTGGCGACCTTAAACAGACTTATAAGTGTGTTTGAGTATGGCGTGACTCGTAAGCTTCACAATTTCTGCATTTATGCCAAACTCCTTCTATCTAACCATATTTTAACCGTGACTTTGCATGAAAAAAAAAAAGTTCCTTGTTAATCCGCAGCTGATTTAATGCAGGCCGAATTTCGTGAGCAGATTCGATCCTCGATACATATCGAACTTAGATATTAGCTGGGGAGAAATAAAGAAGGTCATCAGGACAATATCCGGAAACAACAAGTTTCATAGTATCGGTCTTTTGAATTTGAACAAGATCGAAACCGATCACTGGAAGCAGGTTACTCCCAATTCAGATCATACTGTTCTGCACCTAGACTATGTTGAGACAAACGTGACTTGGGATACCTTATACCCGGAATGGATAGACGAAGAACAAGAAGATGAAATCCCAGTTTGCCCATCACTACCAAAAATTGAAGAGCCAAAGAAACGGCTAGATCTCATTATCATTAAGCTTCCTTGTCGAGATCATGAGGCAAACTGGTCTAGCGATGTGGCTCGTTTGCACTTGCAGCTTGCTACTGCTCAGCTAGCAGTGTCAAGCAAAGGATATCAGCCAGTGCATTTGCTTTTTGTCACCAAGTGTTTTCCGATTCCAAATCTGTTTTCCTGCAAGGAACTTGTTTTACGGGAAGGCAACATGTGGTTATACAAACCAAATTTGCATACATTGGGAGAAAAACTCCGGCTTCCTGTTGGTTCGTGTGAACTTGCACTTCCGTTCAAACCTAAAGGTCAGTTCAAATCCGGTGTTCCTTCACACATTGAGAGAAAACAATGATGCGAAAACAAGAACAATGCAGGGGAAATACCAGTTCTTCATAGTAGTGTCATAATGAATACTTCTTTCATCTTGTGTAGGCTAGTTTTTTACTTTGGTATAACGGCCATGTTTGTGTATTGTGTTTTCGATATCTGCTTCCAGAAAACCCACAATTTGTTTGCCAAACTATTTCCAAATATAATTTTCGAGACATTTCTGACAGCAAAACACTTCTCAATAAAGACCAGTAAGATGTGTTCAAAATATGTACTTTTTTTTTCGGCTAGGCCAAAGTCAGCATTATTAGAAATTTTTGTGCTCAAATTTCTAAAAACTGTTCCTCACCACAAGAATGGAAAACGAAACTGAACGAGTGTTTTCCAAACTTCCATTGTTTATTACGGTAAAAACTTGAACTACTGAAAACGGAAAATGGAAACAAAGAAAACATTCAATACCTGATAGAATTGCTTTGCTGTTTCACTCAATGAATTTTCTTGAAACAGAACAAGGGCAATCGGGAAACAATCATCGAGAGGCATATGCAACAATTCTCCACTCTGCTGACGTCTACGTCTGTGGAGCCATAGCAGCAGCAAGAAGCATCCGAATGACCGGATCCACCCGCGACCTTATCATACTCGTTGATGAAACAATCAGCAAGTACCACATGAGCGGACTCGAGGCTGCAGGGTGGAAAATAAGGACAATCCAAAGAATAAGAAACCCAAAAGCCGAAAAGAATGCCTACAACGAATGGAACTACAGCAAGTTCCGGTTATGGCAACTAGCGGACTACGACAAAGTCATCTTCATCGATGCTGATTTACTAGTACTTAGAAATATTGATTTCTTATTCAGCATGCCAGAAATTTCTGCCACCGGAAATAACGGATCGCTTTTCAATTCTGGTGTCATGGTGATTGAGCCGTCAAATTGTACTTTTCAACTTTTGATGGACCATATCACCGAAATTGATTCGTACAATGGTGGAGATCAAGGATATTTGAATGAAATTTTCACATGGTGGCATCGGATTCCGAGACACATGAATTTTCTCAAGAACTTCTGGAGTGGTGACGATGAGGCAGTGAAGGCAAAGAAAACGAGGCTTTTTGGAGCTGAGCCTCCGATTCTGTACGTGCTTCATTACCTAGGATTCAAGCCATGGATGTGTTTTCGCGACTATGACTGCAACTGGAATGTGGACTTCATGCAGGAGTTTGCGAGTGATGTTGCACACGAGAAGTGGTGGAAAGTGCACGATGAGATGCCGGGGGAGTTGCAGAAGTTTTGCGGGTTAAGGACGAAGCAGAAGGCGCAGTTGGAGTGGGATAGGAGGAAAGCCGAGAAGGGGAAGTATGCGGATGGGCATTGGAGAAGGAAAGTTGAGGATCCCAGGTTGAAGAAGTGTGTCGATAAGTTGTGCTCGTGGAAGGACATGTTACGGCATTGGGGTGAGACTAATTGGACAGATGATGCGTTTTCCGCTCCATCGCCGCCATACATTACCAAGGCATCCCTTTCTGGATTGTGAAAAGGGTTTCTTCTTTCTTACTTTTCACAGTACTTCATATTCTTTGGGACAATAAAGTAGTATTTACTTTAGGCATATGTGCTTTATAATTTTGTAAAGAAAATAACAGTCATTCTGTGGAAGAAAAATCTCCTTGCTTTTCTGCCATTGTGCATATTTCCTTGTACTGGTTTGCTTCTGTTGGTTTGCATTATCTTTGGTTACATGCAGCTGATAGTACTGGGGTTGGAAATTCATTATAAGAGAAAAACCTCTTTGGTTTTCTCCCTTATGTGAATCGCCGAATTCAGACTCCCAGAAACAGCAATCAGTAGATCAGCTGATCATTCCAAGGGCTTAAAATTGCGGATTTTGTTCTTTCAATCTACGCATTCACAAGGGTTTTCGTTCTTAGTGATGCAGCTAACTTCAATCCTAAAGTGTTCTTGTTGGAGATCGGAGATCACACGAACACAACATAGACAGTTATTTACATGATTTGACCGGGATGCCTGCTCCACGGAGAAAATAATATTCACTATCAACGGGAATATTGGAGGAGTACAAACCTTACGCAACTCAGTCAATATTCACTTTCGCGCCTCTCTGTCCTCTCTCTTTCGCCACAGCCAATATACAACACACGTACACATATTACTTATAGATAGATACGGGAGGAAAAGTGAGGAGCAAGGCGTGGGTACTGTGAGTCCAGCACCGAATACAGAGCCCCAATTCTGCTATCAGGGTGCTGATCTTGATGGCTTTGGGTCAATCATGTGGGGTTCTCTCATAAATTGGGGAAAACTCAATGAGAGAGCTGTCCATCACCTCCGCAGTATAACCAGAGTACGTGCAAACCCCCCATTAGGGATGCCAGTCGCCCTCGCCAGTTTGAACACGGTCACACCTCCAAACCGATGTCTCTGCTCCCGTTGTCGCCAGAGCACCCTCGCCCCCAGACTTGGGTGTCGTGCTAGTATCATCTCCTTGAAGACTGTGACTCCACATCCCTAAAGACTGCATGCATCTTTCCAGAGGTCTAGTCGTCACTGTTAAGTTCCCGACCCATGAGACTCAGTCCATTCTGCGCTTGGGCCTTGCGACTACTCCTATGCCTGTTCCATGTTAGTCCTGTGCAACTACCTTGCTCCATGTTTGTCTATATTGTTGGACCAGTGTGACATCAGCTCCTCATGTCCTAACACTTGCCTCCAGCCCGTACAGTTGACCAATTTTCTTTCCTGCAACTCTTCACATTCTTCCTTGAGACTTTCGAAACTCTTGCACTTGCTGGTAGGTCCTCAAATCTAGCATCCCGCGAGAAATCACATTCTTCTTCATTCCCAACACACCAAATGTTCATTTGCCAACAATACTACTAGTTGTGTGATTGACCATCGTGACAATACTGCTGTCATATGCCTCGTAACTTCCGAAGCTTCTCTTCTGTTGTCGCACATGTGGACTGAGAACCCCAAGTCTAAAACCCATTTTGATTTTTTACGATCTCTGTGTCTACAACAATAATTAGGAATGGCAATTCCTGATCCTTGAAGTCTGAAATGCTTGCTACTTTCGAAGTTTGGTCTTTTTCCTTCTCTACTTTGTACTTTGGGCAATTTCGCTTGATATGCCTCTCTAAGTCGCACAAAAAGCAGGTAACAGTGCGACCTCTGTTGTGAGGCAAACACCCTTTGAGTCTCTCTCTGTTCTCCCTCTACCTGAATTTCAATGGCATTTCTCTGACGACTTCTGCCCCTCACGTGAATCACAAAGATCCGCGAGCCTTAGTAGATGGCACTGCCTATCTCCTTCCTTCTTGCCTCCTTGTTGAACAGGCATCTTTTACCGAGATTTTTATGAAAGTAATCTTTTTTTTAGAACTATTGGCCGGAATACTTTCATTTTCAAACTATTTTTAAAACTACTCGGTAGAGCCACTTCAACAAGCGCTACCTGAGTAGCGCCATTACAATTGGCGCTATTTGCCATGTGGCGCTCTGCCATGTGCTACGTTGGTTGTATGACGTGGACTAGCGCCACTTGAAGTAGCTCTACCTAATCAGGTAACGCCACTTGAAATAACTCTACCTAATAGGTAACGCCATCTCAAGTGGCTCTACCTAATGAAGTAGAGCCATTTGAAGTGGCTCTACCTTATAAAATAACATCTCAACAATCTCATTAATTTCATGACTTGTCTTGTGAATATGGGTATGAAACGTGACTAAAAACAACGAAAGTAAAATCGTAAAAAAATTGGAACCACGTTTGTAGTGTAAAATATTTGGCCGTTACAACGTGAATAGCGGAAACTATTGTATTATGTTTAAGAAAAGATAGATTGACAATAACTATTTTGCTTAAAATTGAAAAAAAAATGATTGCCCAAAATATAACTAATATATTTTGCACTTGAGGAACGCCTTAGGGTTTTATTAACTTCACTGAAAAAAATTGTATTTATAAACAGTGTAATTGAAATAATGCATTTCAAATGTGAAAACAGACCATTGAAACTGAGTATTGCAAAAATGTGAAGTCAGTCAGCGAAGTTAGTAAAACCCTAAGGCATTCCTAAAGTGCATCAACATTTTTCAATATATATTAGTTACAATCATTTTTTTTTTCAATTTTAAGCAAAATAGTTTCCGTTATTCACGTTGTCCAAATATTTTACACCACGAACGTGGTTCGCAATTTTTTCTAACGAAAGTAAATAGTGACGTTCACAAGACAAGTGATCAAATTAATGAGATTGGTATGTATTATAAGGTAGAGCCGGTTGAAATGGCGCTACCTGATTATGTAGAGCCACTTGAAGTGGTGTTACCTGATTAGGTAGAGTTACTTCAAGTGGCGTTACCTCATTAGGTAGAGCTACTTCAAGTGGCGCTAGTCCACGTCAACCAACGCCAGACATGGCAGAGCGCCACATGGCAAATAGCGCCAATTGTAATGGCGCTGCTCAGGTAGCGCTTGTTGAAGTGGCTCTACCGAGTAGTTTTAAAAATAGTTAAAAAATGAGAGTATTCTGGCCAATAGTTCTAAAAAACGGATTACTTTGATAAAAAACTCTCTTTTACCATACTCACGGTCTATGCTCAACTTTTCATTCAGCTCTGAAATATTTTGAGAAATCATCATAGGTCTCCCAGTCGTTTAGCAAGAAAAACATCAACAGTGAGCCCTATGTTTCGTCATCGAACTTCAGATCAACATTGGCCAGCTGTTCACCAAGTTCTTAAATTTTCTAGTACGTCCGACATTAGAATTTGCACGCATGAGCTGCAGATTCACTAGCCTCCTCATTAACATCGCCATATTCCGCGAAGTTTTTTGTATCACGTGGCGGACAGGATTTGACGTTGGAGGTGACACCAAAGAGATCAATATATTTAATATCAGAAAGATGCACACGTGTCTTAAGATTAACCATACATAATACCCAAAAAAAAAAAATGTCGGTTAATCATCCATAGTTTAAAGTTCTATCAAAATGGAACTCGAGATAGAGATGTTACACTTACACTTACACTTACAGAACTAACAAGCTCTAATTTCAAGGTCCAATCCATGGCATATGAAATAAACTTGAATTCAAAGAACATACCTGTGAGAGATGAAGATCCCATAGTCTCAACTGCAATAGCAAGCCTTTTCTGCTACAAGATCTAGAAAGAGGTGGGTAGAACTACTCTCTCTCCTGGTTTTCTAGGATGAGGGTAGGATCTCCCTAATAAAATGGCCCAGCCCATTATGGGTCCAAATTAAACATATAGCATCATTCCACACTTAACAAAACTATGTACTAGTAATAAATTAGGTGCGTGATCACTAACTAAATGGGTCTTAACAAATAATCTGATATATTTGATCGCCAAACTAATCCGAAACTTTTAACATGCATGAATATGCTTGTCAACAAAATATGGACTAAATCTAACAAGAGATTGGCACTGACATTTGATTATCGACATAAGAAGTCAGCAATGATGACTCGGTTTCAGAGTTTGTACGAATAGAAATTGTTTTTTCCCATCTACAAATCAAATAAAAACCCTACGCAAAGACATAATAAATTTTCCATAGCCAACACTCAATAAAAAAAAGTGCTAACCATTAATCAAATAATCAATACGAAGTACCCCTCCTATCAACATGATTTTTGGCGTGGTTGATGTTCTCGACGAGTCGTAAAATATGAATGGTTTGAATCATCAAAGTAGCCTCGGGAAGGTCGACCCAAAATAGGGAAACTAAACCATCCAGTCCATTTTCATGGGCCGGAGAGGATCCCTTTTCACTAAGAGGATTGTTACGGGCACACATTCGTGCATAGATCCGGATACAGATGTGTCCGAAACTTACCGATGCAAATGGGTCCCACACAGTAAACATGGGCCCCACACACATGGAACAATTCCGAAAACAGATGTATTCGAATTTGTGCATGACCGTCTGTATTCGTAGCATTTTTGTTCCTATATAAATTTCACGGTTTCAAATTAGCATTTTTATTACGTGCTAATTAATTTCGGAAACAAAAAGTGAAAAAAGGAAGAAAAAAATAAAAAATAAAGCAATGTGTCTAAGAAATACGATTTCCCTTTCCCTTCTTGATGAATGCAAGATCCAAGCACAGTACCCTAAGAGAAGTTTATTAAAATTGGTCACAACTTTAAGCTTCCTTTATGGCCCAATTAATCTAGTTCTATAAAAAGGTTTAATTTATTTAGAGTGTTTCAAGTATGTTTCGTGTTTGGGATAGTGAAGTAAGACATATAATTTGATTTGATCAAATGCTTTGAGTGAATGATGAAATGAGGTGGAAATTAAAGACAGAAAACAGGACGAAAGATCGAAGTTAAATAATCTATACCACTTCCTTTTAAATGTACGAACGTGTTTTCTGCTTTTTGTTTTCAACAAATGCCCCATCCTACGCCCCTTCCCAACCGACACAACACAACTGCTCCAAGGAAATAATGCAAAACACCGACGGCCTTCCCTGATAACTCAATGGGTTGTGTCTGTTCTGTTCGGACAATTGGGTGTGTCCGTTTAGGCTACACCTTCAGTCTAATTTCCTCCATTTCTGCATAAGATTTTCCCGACACAATTAGCACATACATTGCATAATTTTGTTCATCGAGAGAGTAGGGATTGGAGTTGGTTCGCCAGATACGCGGATTGTAATGCTGTTTCCGTGTATCTCAATTTCTGCGTAAGATTTTCCCGACACAATTAGCATGCACATACATTGCATAATTTTGTTCATCGGGAGAGTAAGGACTGAAGTTGGTTCACCGGATATGCGGATTGCAATGCCGTTTTCGTGTATCAATAGTGCATTATATCCTTGGAGGTAGACGTTCAAGAAGTTTGTGGAAACCGTTGCAGGGACAAATCTATCTTAAGGACATAGTTCTCACACTAGCTTCAGTCATTTTTCGATTTTATTGCATTTGGATTATGACAATCACTGTTAATTTGGACTCTATTCGGCTGTTCTCAATTTTTCCCGTCCTTGATTCTTGTCAAGTTGGATTTATCGGTCTAGGCAGAAAAGAAAAAGGAAAATTAACAGCATTATATCCTCCAGTATCATGCCAATACATATTCTGCCATACCAATGCATATTCTGCAAGCTACACCAGTTTTCTCGTGCTTCATTTTTCGCTCCTCTCCCGTTCATTTAGCAATATTATCAGTTTACACTACAGTGTTCTCGGTTTGACAGAGCGTACATACTCTGAACCAAGTAACATTGAATATGTTGCATCGTCTCCTAAGGGCATAATTTCCGCGGGTCTGTTGTGTAAAACATAGCATTCATGCCTTAAAAAGAAGTGATTTACGTGGTTTAATTGAATTTTTTTTTTACGTACAATCTAATTATAGTGCTTTTTGGAATCAGGCTTTATAATGCTTTTGTTTATTTTTGTGTTTTAATACCCCGTGCAACACACATGAACTTAACTTGTGTACTTGAAAAAGGCTGCAAGTGAATCAAAGTATATAATAGTGTATATATATATAATACTAATAAGAAGATGAAAATTGAAATAGACGTTACCATCTATATATCTATAGTGGTTCTCTCTCCATCCCCCCACTCCCTCCCTCAACCTGCTCTCTTCTTCATCTCAATTGAAAATTGAATTGATTTTCATCATGTTTGTGTAACTTCTAAAACAAAATCATGTTTGCATACCTTAACCGGCGAAGATATGTGCGAAAGAAGATTTCAAAGAAGCAAAGCATACGATGTTGACAAGCTTTTCAACGTCCCCATCCAAGATAAGATGGCCAAATGCAAGCTTCATCACATGAAACTTGTCCTGGCAGTCAATATATCCTGCGTTTTTGCGACGATTCTCTATTTGCCAATGGTTTATCATCACGAGCATGTATCACCACCCGTTTCTCAGTAAGTACTGATTTCTGTTACTTGGTTTTCTAGTTTCTCCCAATAGTTTGATCACTTCCCATCACATACAATTTCATAAGGCATCTGTGTTTGGCATGGCTCCATAAGCTTGACAATCTCCCCAGTATCATTCGCTGAAAAAAGTGTGCTAAGTTGTCGACCTTAAACAGACTTATAATTGTGCTTGAGTAAAGCATGACTCAATAGCTTCACAATTTCTGCATTTATGCCAAACTCCTTCTATCTAACCATATTTTCCCCGACTTTGCATGAGAACAAATAGTTCCTTGTTAATCCGCAGTTGATTTAATGCAGGCCGAACTTCGTGAGCAGGTTTGATCCTCGATACATATCGAATTTAGATATTAGTTGGGATGAAATAAAGAAGGTCATCAGGACAATACCCGGAAACGAGAAGTTTCATGGAATCGGGCTTTTGAATTTGAACAAGATCGAAACAAATCACTGGAAGCAGCTTATTCACAATTTAGATCATGTTGTTCTGCACCTAGACTATGCTGAGAAAAATGTGACTTGGGATACGTTATACCCAGAATGGATAGACGAAGAACAAGAATATGGAATCCCAATTTGCCAATCACTACCAAAAATTGAAGAGCCAAATAAACGGCTAGATCTCATTATCGTTAAGCTTCCTTGTCGAAATCACGAGGCGAACTGGTCTAGAGACGTGGCTCGTTTGCACTTGCAGCTTGCTGCTGCTCAGCTAGCAGTGTCAAGTAAAGGGTATCAACCGGTGCATTTGCTTTTTGTCACCAAGTGTTTTCCAATTCCAAATCTGTTTCCCTGCAAGGAACTTGTTTTACGGGAAGGCAACATGTGGTTATACAAACCAAATTTGGATATATTGAGAGAAAAACTCCGGCTTCCTGTTGGTTCGTGTGAACTTGCACTTCCGCTCAAACCTAAAGGTCAGTTCAAATCTGGTGTGTTCAAATTTCTATTTGAAACATTTCCGACAGCAGAACGTACACTTTCCAATAAAGACCAGTAAGATGTGTTCAAATTTCTAAAACGTGTTCACCATCAAGAATGGGAAACAAACGGGAACACGCGATTTCAAAACTTTCATTGTTTATTATGGTAGGAAACTTGAACAACAAAAAACGGGATATGGAAATAAAGTAAACGAATATAATACCAGAAGGAATTGCTTTGCTGTTTCATTGAATTCATATTCTTGAAGCAGAACAAGTGCTATCTGGAAACAGTCATCGAGAGGCATACGCAACAATTCTCCACTCTGCTCATGTCTACGTCTGTGGAGCCATAGCAGCAGCACGAAGCATCCGAATGACCGGATCCACCCGCGACCTTATCATACTCGTTGACGAAACAACCAGCAAGTACCACAGGAGCGGACTCGAGGCTGCAGGGTGGAAAATAAGAACAATCCAAAGAATAAGAAATCCAAAAGCCGAAAAGAATGCCTACAACGAATGGAACTACAGCAAGTTCCGGTTATGGCAACTAACGGACTACGACAAAATCATCTTCATTGATGCTGATGTACTAGTACTTAGAAACATTGATTTCTTATTCAGCATGCCAGAAATTTCTGCCACTGGAAATCATGGAATGCTTTTCAATTCTGGTGTTATGGTGATTGAGCCGTCAAATTGTACTTATCAACTTTTGATGGACCATGTCACCGAAATTGATTCGTACAATGGTGGAGATCAAGGATATTTGAATGAAATTTTCACGTGGTGGCATCGGATTCCGAAACACATGAATTTTCTGAAGCACTTCTGGATTGGTGACGATGAGGCAGTGAAGGAAAAGAAAACGAGGCTTTTTGGAGCTGATCCTCCAATTCTGTACGTGCTTCATTACGTAGGATCTAAGCCATGGATGTGCTTTCGCGACTACGACTGCAACTGGAATGTGGACTTTATGCAGGAGTATGCGAGCGATGTTGCACACGAGAAGTGGTGGAAAGTGCATGATGAGATGCCGGGGGAGTTGCAGCAGTTTTGCATGTTAAGGACGAAGCAGAAGATGCAGTTGGAGTGGGATAGGAGGTTTGCCGAGAAATGGAAGTACGCAGATGGGCATTGGAGAAGGAAAGTTGAGGATCCGAGGATGAAGAAGTGTGTCGATAAGTTGTGCTTGTGGAAGATCATGTTACCGCATTAGGGGGAGACTAGGATTTTGTTGGTTAATTTCGTAAAACGCCGTTGTTGGTTAATTTCGTAAGGCGCCGTTGTTGGTCGTGGAAGTATTCAGATTAGGATTTTGTCGGTTAATTTCACAAAGCGCCGTTGTTTTGGAATACCAAAGAATTGTCGACTAAGCGTTTAACAATTTCTGAACCAGTGACTGTGTTGCGCGCCCACCCATTGTTCATTTATTGGGATAGCAGAAAGTGAGAGATTTTGCTGCATCCACTATCCTTGTTTTCCTCATATTTGGTCAATGCATTTGGTTTGATGTTTGTTGAATCTTTTCTTGTGATTGAACTATGTCTTCCATAACAGATTCATAGATAGAGAGAATGAGCTGAGGCAGTCAAAACCACCGGTCCCCCAACCACCTCAGAGAGCTCCTTTGGATCCCTGGACGAAATCCAGGCTTAGCAGGCAGTTCGCACTCCCTAAAGAAGAAAAAAGTTCTGATTCAGAAGCTTCAAACTATGTTGTTAAAAGAACTCGGGGTGGGTGCTGCGCAGCGTGCTGCGCGGCCTTGCCGCCATCGGTCCGACGATCGGAGACAAGTTTTTAGGTTTCTATTTATTAGTGTTCATGCATATAGATGAAGGGTTGTCTCGGTATTTGAAAGGCCTGTGTTGGAAAATTGTCAAGTATTTATTGTTAGTCTTGAAGAGTCCCTTTGTAATGCCTATAAATAGTTGAAGTATCCAAACTCAAAACCAATTGGCAATAAGAGGATGGGGCACCCAGACTCATATACTAGTTTTCGAGGCGTTAATTAACCGATGTGGGACAAATTCCAATAGTTTCAAATTATCTTTTATTGCGGGTAACTAAACAAATACTACTACATACGTGCAAATTAATTTCGAAATCAAAAAGTGAAAAAAAGAAGAAAAAAAGAAGAAGCAATGGGTGTAATAAATACGATTTCCCTTTCCCTTATTGATGAATGCAAGATCCAAGCACAGTACCCTGAGAGAAGTTTATTACTCCCTCCGTCCCTTTATTACAGTCCAGTATTCCATTTTGGGCTGTCCCTTAATAAGTGTCCATTTTTGTAAAGTTAGTGGGTAAAAGTTGGTGAATTGTCTATTTTGTCCCTAAAAGTAGATTCCATTTTGAAAAGTTAG
>JAOTQK010048031.1:0-84106 GCA_025642025.1 Rhododendron ferrugineum | reverse complement strand
AGCTCGTGGAGAAACCCAAACCAACGGCCAGAGGCAGCGAGCGCTTGCATTCAAGCATCGCCGGTTGTCTCTCGATCCCCTCCTGTTACAACTTTCCAGACATCCTGTACAGACTCAGCTATGTGACTGGCTCCCCCATCGCACACACACGACCTGCCCCCGCGCACGCCTTGCCTTCACCTCCTTGCGAGCGAGCAACACTCGCCGCCCTCCCGTCTTGCGCGCCCACTGCTGCCCGGCCGCAGTCTTGCCCACCCTCGCACGTCGATGCTGTAGCACGGGCATTTTCCACGCCTGCGCAAAAGACGCTGAACACTGCGCGTCTTTGTCCGCTTCCTGCCATTGGACGAGCACGCATTCGTACACACCTAGGTCAAAGCATGATCGCCCTAACCCCCGTCGCTGCGACGAACGGCGAGCAGCCCCCGGCCGGTGAGTCGTCAATCCGCGCCACCACTCCCTGCGTCATACCATGCCTTGACATGCCTGACCATGCCTGACCCATCAGCGCGCATGTGCCTCCTTACTGACTCCAGCCCAGCACTCCAATCCTCGCACAAACCCAGCCCAAGTCCTTTCCGCTCGCCGCGCTCGGCCCATGAGCGGAACTCGACCCCTTCCGTCTCCCCTCTCAGCAACGCCGACAAGTCATACGACGATCGTACCAATGGACAGCGCGCGGACCTGGCCGCCGCGTCCTCGAACCGCGCAAGCGCTGCACACATCATCGCCGACGTCGACGACGATCGCTCCAGCAGCCTGAGCGACTTTGACGCTAGCCTTGACGACGATGATGAAGAACATGCGCAAGATGAGGAGAATGAGTCAGAGGCGGAAACCGAAATGCTGGCGCCGACACCTCACAAACTTGCCGACTCGGGCGCGGCAACAAATGGCCCGACGCCCAGCAAGCTCAATCAGCAGGCACACTACGACGACGACGAAGACCTGTCCGACCCATTGTCATCCCCCTCTTCTCCACGCACTATCCGCCCAGCATCTCCCGCTGAAACGGCAGGCCAGAAGCGAAAACGAACCACTCCTCTCAGCGATCATGACAGCGACCTCTCCGATCTGTCCGAGGCAGAAGCTGCCCCCCAGAAAAGACAGGCCAAGAGCCGGCTGTATAATGACCACGCCAGGGTCGAGGACGACAAGGCGCTTGACGACGAGCAGGACGAGATCATGGCAGTCCTGGAAGGCGATGCTACACCAATCATATCAGCGACGAAGCCCGGCAAAGGAAAGCGAGGCAGGGCCAAGGGGATCAGGATGCGTGAGGCGGAGGTCAAAATCGCGGATCACGACATACCAGACATTGAGACTGTAGAGGAGCACCAGGATGAAGAAGAGGACGATAGTAACGACAATCCTGCAGCCGCGACTGTCGAGGACTGTCAGTGCTCCGATGGCCATGACTCGATCATAGGCGAACATTGCTAACATTTCACAGTGGAGAAGAGGAAGGAGGCTTCCCAGTCATTCAGCGCCATTGCCGAGCAATTCACCCTCTTCAGAAACAAGTGAGCTTTGGCATGCCCGCCACGTATACGCACCCACTGACAGACCCAGACTCCACGCCGAACGACTCGCTGCAGCAGAAGTGGAACTCGCGCAGCTGAGCCAGCCCAGTCCCGCGCATCCCGATTTCCTGGCCATGCTGCAGTGCATCACCACCCGCAGAGACACTAAGATCCAGCAAGAGATGCGGTTGCAACACTACAAGCGACGCGTCCTCAAGCAGCAGACCATTGCCAGTCGAAGCCAGCTACTGAGCCAATACTTCCAGGAAGCCCGCGAGATACGAGAGGGCATTCTCTACGATCTCGGCAAGCAGTGGTACGACATCCAGAAGGAGCGCCGAGCCTCGCAAGCCGATGAGCTGGACAAGTACACCTACAAGTTCCCCACCAAGAGGTCGGAGCAGGTCAAGCAGCAGGCCAAGTACAACATGGAGGTTTCCGTGCTGGCTGGCGTTGCCAAGCATGTCGGCTTTCCATCTGCTCCTGGCATTGAGGGAGCCAGGGACAAGGAGCTTGATGACGACCTGAAACAAATGCTGGTATGTCTGACACTGGCTTTGCTGTTCCTGACGGCAATTTGACCTGCGTCGCATTGATGGAGTTTGCCCAGCGACTGACATCCCATAGATACCACGCCGACAGACCTATACCATTCCAGACAATCTCCCAGCCCAGCAACATATACCTTCACAGCACACGTCTGAACACCTGGCCCAGAAGGAGTTTCTCGAGCACACTCCATGGGCAAATCCTCAACATCCGCTCCATCGCACTCCTTCGGCATTTGGCTCCTACGCCTTGGCCATGCCAACCCAGCCCCCCCCCAACCCGCTCCGAAATGCACCATCTCAACCCGGCTTTCAACCAAGTTCTGCATTCTCCACCCCTATGATCGGCTCACAAAGACGAGTCGACACCCATGCGAACGGCTTCGGCTCCAGCGATACCGTCGGCATATCGAGCGATCCACCATCGGGTCATGCAACCTCAACATTAGACCGCGTTCAACTCGGGCAGTACAATCAACAAGGCGACGAATCACCCACCGGTCAGGCGAGGCGGCCACCTGGGTATGGGCAAGCGAAAGAGGGAAAGCGTGACTTTTCCGGCAAGTCAAGCGCTTCCACCATTGAAACACCCAGCGATCCCGTCACCGGGCCCGAGACCCACGGGCTAGGATTGGTGCAGCCGACATTGAACTCGGAGCGTTCGGGCATCCATCAGACGTTTGTCACTAGCGCCATACATGCCCAGCACGGCGATGCGAGGAAGCCAGAGGTCTACGAGTCTGGGGGATTCAGGCCCAAGTATGGCACGTTTGGCACTCCTCTCCCGCTCGGCTTGTCTGCCATTCCGACGGCGGGGCTTCGAGAGTCTTGACAACCTCCTTGACGCATTATCAGATATTCGATGTTGCGAGCGTATATACATGTTGCGGATGAAGCTCGTACAGTACCTCGAGTCTCACCTGTGAATCGCAACACATCTTGAATCTGATCAGTCTCACGTCTAGGCAATTTTGCTGCCTTTGCACAGATGGTAATAAAATCACGGCGAATTCAACAGGCTGAGGCCGAGATCATAGAAACGATATGACGTTGAACTGTTATTCTTGCAGCATCTTATGGAGTGGAGCAATCCTTGCACACAGGCTGGCAAGACGCCTGTTTGAAAACATGGCGGATCCTTACTGCAATGGGACAAGGCTAGGATTTTTACTGCAACGGGACAAGCACCTGAACCTCCGCGAATGCGGATGCCCCTGTTTTCCGCTCCCCGAAGTGCCCGTCCAAGGCTCTGGACTTCAACCGAGCAGCGCTGACAGCCCGTAAGGTAGCACCGGGTCGTGACACTTTAGCATCGGGAAGTATGCGTTACGGTATGCATTTCAAGGCCCCCAAGGTACCTTATCAGGTACGGCTGATAGAAAGCCAGCTAGACGTCTGCACATGTAAATGTTCTCTTTCATCTGCTTCTTTTCTTCAAACTCCATCAAGTACCATTTTCATCCCGGTTTCGTCTTCTGCCCTGGCGCTCCACTCGCTAGCCTTTGATAAACCACCACCTGAAGGAAAGAGACTTACCGTCAACCATGGCCTCGGTCTCCTCGGTCGCTAACCCCTCGAATCCCACCCACCTCCCACCACGCTACGAGATCCGGCGCGTTACGCCCGCAAACCGCGACTGGGCCACCGCAATATTCTGCCACAGCAACATCTTCCGCAGCACCGTATTCGCCCTCTCCCAGCCGCTACACAAAACAGCGCGCCTGTTCGCCGCAATGCGCGGCCAGATGGACTACTTCATGGACCACGGCGTCGAGTCCGGCCTCAGCTACTGCATCTACGACACGGAGTACGTCTTCAAGCGGCCCGAGTCCGCCGCGACGGGCGGGAAGCTGTACTGGGCCTATGACTCCCCGGACGCCGCGGCCCTCACCCTCGAAGACGACGACTTGCTCGCCGCCATGGACTTCCCCATGGTCAGCATCGCCATGTCCTATGACGCCGTCGACACGTGGGACCCGGTGCAGCTGCAGCAGCACGTGATCAAGGCGTTCCCCGTCTTCCCGATCATATTCGCCCGTCTGGCGGCCTTGGACACGCGCGACCCGGCGGCGTGGACGGCGACGGGGCGCGGGCAGGTGCTGATGCGCAGCGGGACGGCGACGCGGGGTGACTACTTGGGCAAAGGCCTCATGAGCGCGCTGGCGCGCTGGGGAGCGCGCGATGCCAAAGAGCGGGGGTATCGCGGGGTGCAGATCGAGTGTCTGGCCGACGCGGTGACGCATGTGTGGAGTGCGGGCGCGGAGCCGCCGTTCAGGGGCGAGGTGGTTAGTAGTTTCCGCGCCGACGAGTATAGCGAGCGAGACGAGAGCGGCAAGGAAAGCAATCCGTTCGGGGAGTAAGCAGCTCATCACGAAGTGCTATGTGCACTTGTAGGCTTGGGACTTGAGGGAGTGCATGTTATATAGACGAAAAAGACAAACATGTGGTGAGGGAAAGGATACTGCTCGAGTGTGTGCGTTGCAGTTGGGGTTCGGGTCTCGACGAAAGCACGAGGTACATGTAGATGACAACAAGTCTGGGGCAAGGGCCGTACACACCTAAGCGATCCTAGTCACGATGACGGGCGTGTGCACCATCTACGATTGGTCCATTTCTTCATCGCTCGACGCCTGGCTCGCCACGTCTCCGCTCGAGTCACTCTCGGTGGATGAGCCGGCGTACTCGGACGGATCGGCGGCCAACAAGACGAAGAACTGCCAGATGGCGTTATCGCTCTGTACCGCTTCGACAAAGACTTCTGCACACTCCTCCAGGTCATCGTAAGAGCCGATGCCCAAGAGCCCGACCATGTGCGATATATAATGCGGGTTGGGGAACGCGCCTTGATTGAGCAGCATCCACTGGGCCACGATGGTGATCATGAGCCACAAGAAGGACGTCTCGACGTCGCCGACTCGGACCCTGTACACCCTGAGATTGTGTCTCATGTAGCCGGAATACGGGCTCAGGGCGTGGTCCATGATCGTGGTTGCGGCCTGTTTGAACCTCGGATTCAAGTTCCTGACCATCCTGGAACTCGCGTCCGGCGGGGTCGTCCTCATGCCAGGACCATAGCCGTAGGGCGGCTCCTGGTACTCGTGATAATGTCTCATCGGGTTCTTGACCAGACTCAATGGTCCTGACGGGTACGGTTCCCAGGTTTTGGCTCGGGAAGCTCGATAAGACGCTTTGACCGCGGAGGCTACCTTAGTCTCCCGGCTGATCGGTCGCTTGCAAGGGCAAGGAGGCAATGTCGATGTCGAATCTTGAAGCTAGCGGAGCTAAAGACGGCGGTTCGGGCATCGACTGTGGGGAAGCTTGATCGTCGTACCGTACGGTACTCGTCTCATCGTTACTCACACCTGCACCTCCTCCTCCCTCGGCCGTCATTGATAAACGTGTTGACCCGATCAGGGAGACTCGACATGGAGATGTCGTTTATCAGACACGATTCATTGTTCGACGAGCCAGTGGTCAAGGACGATGTTGGCCATGAAACGAGCGTGGGCTTCTTCGGCCTGCCAGCGGAGATAAGGACCTCGTACGTCGAGAGTGATGCTGGTGTCGCGAGACCACCTCAATTGACTGCCGGGTAGCATCTACGAGCTTGTCTTCTGCACGAAAGACACCTACGGCGACGCCTTCCCCTCCGATCACGCCAATGGAGCGTCCAAGGAGCTGCGATATGGCTACACCGCAATGGTCCATCTCGCACCTCTCTTAACCTGCCGCCAATTCTACTCTGACGCCCACCTGCTCGCCTTTTCTCGCACGCTCTTCGTCATCTCCAATCCCTACATTGGCCTCGACATCCCGGCACAAATCGCGGCTCGTCTCCGCCCAGAACAGATCCAATCGCTCCGCTACATCGCCTTTGTCGCCGACGCACGCCATTTCCAGAAGATCTGTCGCTGGCGCAACTGCCCATTCGACCAGCCCCTACTGCAACTCGAGGAATTGTCCATCGTTCTGCATGCCTCGTCGTACTGGCACTACCTCATGGACTTCAACGTCGCGCTTGTCACGCTCTTGCGCAACCTCCAAGGCGTGCAGCAGCTTACCTTTGTCCGCAACAAGGCACTAGTCAAGGGCACGATCCACACGTGGTACAACCGCTTCGTGAAGCTGCTCCTGCAGAGGGACCACGATGAGCGTTTCTCGCGGACCCCGCCGACAGCAGAGAAGACGTGGTGGGCGTGGGAGCATTCCTCGAGTGCGCAGACTGTGGCCTTGACTGCCCGGCCTGCCAAACGTCAAGACTTGGATGCAGGCGAGTACAACATTGTTGTGGCGCCTCTCCTTCAGGAACTGCTCAAGAGTATGGAGAGTGAGGTTGAGAATACGGATCCAAGAGCTCGTTCGTCTCTCTTTCATCCTTATGTATGGCCGTTCGCTTACATGACTCTCTGCACAGGTAACGGCTTTTGACAGCCCTGATCAGGCATGACCTGCCATACGTGGAGATGCCTTCAAGGCGGTACAACTCTAGGATGATAATCCTTGCATACAGTGGACACTCGTCTACGAAGCGTTTCCAAGGCTGGCTGCCGCCTTGGGCGGAGACGATTGTGCTGGTCGTTTGCAGTATGTAGTCGTCGGAAATCGCTTGCTTGAATCGAGACTGTTCGTCTGCTGGCAGTGCTGCTATCGGATCTGTTGCTCTAATTTCCGTGGCGTGTAAGTGCAGCGTTTCGTCGTGCTGTTAGAGCGCTTCCATTGTTGGCGTGGCCAGCCTTGGGGTAATATGATTTGTGCTGGATTTATGGATACGGTTTGGGCTCAGGCATCTACTCGTGAAGAGACGTATTGTGTTTTCAGCAAGATCGTGAAAGATGAACGGTCTCGTTGTGGGGTTCTGGATTTGTCTTGACGGCATGAACTGGTCCATCTCGTCTGACAGGCGGCTGCAGCGGGTAGTCAGCTGCCTTCATAACAAGGTTAGGCTCAAACGTCCCACGTCGGCTTCGCCAGAGCTACGTGTGAATCATTTACAGTACACGTTCAAGTTGACGAAACTCCGAACAGGACCGTTGAATCCGCGTAGAGAAAGAATAGAGAGCAACATTGCGAAGAGGCTTGTCCCCGAGTAGCAACGGTAAGGCGGGCATGCCTTTCACCATTGAACCTGCCGTCACCGAGCAAGACCTCGACGCAGTCCGGACGCCCTTCACGACATACGTACAGTGGTTAGACTTGGATCTGTCGTTCCAGGACTTTGCGGGCGAGCTTGCCTCTCTTCCTGGCAAGTATGCTCCTCCGACAGGCAGATTGCTGCTCGCGAAATCCTCTGCCTCGGGGGACGCGCTGGGATGCATTGCCCTGCGACCTCTGGACCGGTCAGACATGTCCTGTGAGATGAAGAGGCTGTTTGTTCTGCCTGCGGGTCGTGGTCTTGGTGTTGGGCGAGCTCTGGTCGCGAGAGCGATTGACGAGGCGAGAGTGCTGGGCTATGGCTCGATGAAGCTGGACACGCTGTCTGATCGGATGCGAGGCGCAATCAGGATTTACAGACAGTTCGGTTTTGTCGAGTGTGAAAAGTACTATGAGACTCCTCTCATGGATATCACGTTTCTGGAGCTGGATCTTGACCGTCATGTTCGATGCGGATAATGGGTGTTGTCAAGGTTCATCTCGCGTTACAACATGTTCTGGTCTTCATGGCTGAACTCACTGTTCCTTCACTGACACCTCCGAACCACCACCACCTTCCAACTTATTCCAGCTCCAGCTCCGAATAGCGCGTCGCAAAATGGACCAAGCATCCAACGATGCCATTGCAAAGCTGTTACTGGAAGACTATGAAGACGCCCTGAAGGCCACCCAGTCTGGTGACATCCACAACACAGCAGAGCGCGAAACCCAGGAACTTGTCATTGCAAGCCATGCAGAATTCCTGCGTGGAAGCATCATCTGGGATCAAGACCGTGTTCTCGCACGCAGCATTGCCACCGCGGTCCGCCTCGACGGCGCTGAGGTCACCGCCGCCGAGCAGCAAGAGGCGCAGGCCAGTGAAGACCGGAGCCTCGCTTTGCGTCTAGGCGGCATGAACATTGAAGATGTACCAGCACCAGCAGAAAACCCAGGTGATGCACTAGCTCTCTGCGAATCTCCCAATATTGAACCCGAGGAAGAGGGTGATCTTGACTCTCTTGACGGCGATGCGCGCTCGGTGCTTGCCATCACCGATGGACGCGATGACGGCAATCACAATCTGGCGCCCAACCGCCCGCGCTTCACACAATGTGTCGCTTGTCACCACCGCGTCTCCACGCAATACGCGGTGGAGTTGCAATGCGACCCTGATCCACATGTCTATTGCAGCGCATGCTTGTCGGAGCTCTTCCGTGGGTCGACCATCGACGAAACGCTCTATCCCCCAAGATGCTGCGGCACAAGCATACCCCTTGGAGTCGTCGCTCCTTTCATGAAGCACAGGGCTGTGCAACTGTTCAAGGAAAGAGCGGAGGAATACTCTACCACAGATCGCACCTACTGCGCGATACCAACATGTGCTACCTTCATGCCCCAGCGCACTTTCCACGGCTTGGTCGGGCGCTGCAGGAACTGCTCCACGGAGACATGCAACAACTGCAAACGCCACAGCCATGCAGGAGACTGCCAACGAGATGCCGGCGACGAAACGCTTCTGGCATTGGCCGCCCAAGAAGGGTGGAAGCAGTGCTCGAACTGCAATCGGATGGTGGAATTGACACACGGCTGCAACCACATGATGTGAGTACTGTTGCTGAGCACATCTCAGCTTCATCGCGAAGCTGACAAACACTCGCAGCTGTAGGTGCAAGCACGAGTTCTGCATGATCTGTGGTGGGCAGTGGAAGACCTGCTCATGCGATGCGTGGGACGAAGACCGGCTTTTGGATGAAGCTGACAGACGCATTCTCAACATGCCACCAGTGCGTGGGCATAATGCAGCACAGGCGCGGGCGCAGAGAGAGCGAGTTGCGCAGGAGCTTCGCGAGAATCACGAGTGCAATCACCCTGGTCGCTGGATACACCGTCATGGTCCGAACCAAGACACGACGTGTGAAGTGTGCGGCAAGCGGCACCTCCCTTTCATCAGCGAATGCCGGATATGCCATCTGAGAGCCTGCTGGCGCTGCATCCACAATCGCCTTTGAGCTCGGCTGGCCGTCATGCGCGCACGACAACGAACAGAAGTGCGATCTTTCCGACAGGATTTTGGTTCATGACCTGTATCGAGACAGAAGCTGCAAAACATTTGGCGACAACATTGTATTTCATCACTGAGAGTACTGGAAATGAGCTCATGGCGTATTGGAGGTCCCACCAGGAGCTGCCTACAACATACTACTGTTCCTTGGATGACTCTGCAGGGCGACATTGGGAAGTGGAAGTACAGTGGCAAATAGACCAGGGGCTGTTTCAGTTTCGGGTTCAAACTTTCAAAGCGCGCGTCAACAGGCTTCGCTTGCTGCGTTTCACAATCCTCCATGTCTGTTCCTATCGCAACAATAGGAATGCAACTATTCCGAACATGCCCCATGGCCTTGCGACGTCATCGCAACACAGTGAGTTGTCTTGGACTATTTGTGACATGGCAGGGCAGGGCAGGCGAGGGCAAGGCATAGAGAAAACAGCATCCGTTCTTCACCATCATTCCACGTAAGTCTGCTTTGCTTGCGACCTTCTTCAACCTCCTTCGTTCAGAGCTACGACTATCACTTCTGTCAAAGTCACCAAGATCTCCAAGATGCGTGTATCAGCCCTGGTGCCCCTGGTTCTCGGCCTGGGCGCTCTGGTCCTGTCCTTCCTCTGTCTCTTCGCAGGCTCAAAGAAGGGCTTCATGGAAGACTACGCGATAGTGACCGTACGACTGCCTTGCCCTGTCAACCTCGCATCCCACTAACACCATACCAGCTCAACACGTCGCGCATCGGTCAATCCTACATCAACACCACCAGCAGCTCATCGAATTCACTATCCATTCTACTTCACAATATCACGACCTCCATCGAGACGGGTCTCAACACCGATATAGCGTCTCTGGCCCGCAAACTCGGCCTCCACGACTTCTACAGCGCCCACTTGCTCGACTACTGCGAGGGGTACTACTACTCCTCCTCCTCCTCTAACACCACCAACACCACCAACAACACCACCACCACCCCACCAATCCACAAAAACGTCACCTCCTGCAGCAACACAACCTCCTTCTTCCACTTCGACCCCACCACCGCCCTCGCCGCCGACCTAAACGCCACCGGCCACGCACCCCTAAACCTCACCGCCCTGCACTGGCCCCCCGCTCTAACCGCCGGCCTTTCCGCCCTCCGCCTCGCTCAACGCATCGCCTTCGCGCTCTACAGCATCGCCATCGCGCTCATCCTGCTGTCCGCCGTCGCGAGCCTGCTGGGCGTCGTGGCCGAGGGCCGGCTGTGCGCGCTGGCCAACGTGCTGGTCGCGGGGCTGGCGCTGCTGGCGGTCGGGGTGGCGAGTGCGGTTGCGACGGGAGTCGGGGTGCGGGCGGAGGAGGTGGTGAATGCGCACGGGGGGGTGGTGGGGGTTAGTGCGGCGCGGGGGGAGAAGTTTCTTGTGCTGACGTGGGTGGCGACGGGGTGTGTGGGGTTGGTGCTGGGGGTTTGGGCGTGGGAGTTGGTGAGAGGTGGTGGTGGTGGGAAGAGGAAGAGGAGTGGGCGGGCGATGAGGGAAATGGATGGTGAGGTCAAGTGAGGGTCGTCCAGGGAGGTTGTGTTGGAGGCGGATGGGCGTGGCAGGAACGAAGGAAGGGACAGAGAGGAATGATGTCTTCGCAAGGAGGAGGTGAGAATAGCATCTTGATTAAGCTTCGCTTTTTTCATAATGTCATGGCCTTCATGGCACTCGTCAATGTCACTCCCTGATTCATGCCCAACTCGGCCCAGCCCAGCGCTGGCAATGTCATCCCCAGGACATCTTGCTCGACCGCCTCGTCTGCATCGCTTCCACGGCCGAAGCACCGCTGTCCTTTCTCCCCTCCCCTAAGGTGCCAGACATCTTCTCGTCATGCCCTCCCAACACATCGGTAAAGGGACTGTACGGCGCGGAGATGTTGCCGTCGTGCGACTGCTGTAGTCTGTGCATCCGATCCAGAGGCTCACCAACAATGTGGTACTTGGCCCAATTGACAGGCGGGCATCGCACAACGTCCTGCGGTCCTGGAATGGGCGGGAACGCCTGTTCCTGTCTCTGCTCCTGTCTCTGCTCCATCGATCTCGACTGACTCTGGACTGTCGTTCCCCCGTCCACATCCGTCCCGTCCTCCTGCTCATCTTCTCCGTCGTTTCGCGACCTCGCGTCCTGCCACGGCCCCTTGCGTCTATCCTGCTTGACGGCCCCGGCCAAAAGATGGCGCCGGAAGTCTTGCGGCCGCGCAACAGCCTCGTGTTTAATCTGCGCCAGCGCACGAATGTCTTGCTCCGCCCTTTGCCGCTGGAACTGCAGACTCGAGATCGCAGCGCGCAGGGCTGTGGCGTCCGTAGCGTCGTCGCCGGAGAAGGGGAGAGAGGGCGGGATGTGGTCGAGATACTGCGTGGCTGCGGCGTGTCCATGCCGAGGAGGAGGTGCGGCGCCGTGACTGTGCGCGTCTGGCCCAGCGTGACTCTGGCTGTTGCTGTGGCCATGCTCTGGACCTGTCGTCGGTCCGAGTGTCGACTGCGCGAGCGTGGCGGGTTTGACGACGGGTGTCAAAGGGCTGCCGAGCGGCGCTGGGGGCGAGGAAGATCGCTCTCGAGCATCATCGGCCTGGCCGCCAGGCGAGACTGGCGAGGAACGATGGCGGATGGGGGCCTCTGTGTCGGCCGATGGTCTTCGCGGTGGTTTGATGGTCAGAGGCATTTGGCTCCGAGTCTGTGCGTCGCCGGCTTGAATGGACGTGATGGTGCAAGGCTGAAAGGCATGCCTGCGGCAAGTCGCAAGTTGCAAGGTTACAAGTCACGCGCCGTCATTGTGCGCTTCACTTTGAACTGTGCTTGGATCGTGCTTGCTGTCGCGCCTTTTTCCAAATAATGTACGTTTCAAGGCACGGAGAGCGATCGCCGCCGTCAACGCCACAGGACAGGAACGCGGCGGCCGTCGCGATGATGCAGCTCGTTTTCTTACGTAACACTTTCAAGGTGCTTCATGTCGCCGCCAAGTCTTAAGTCTTGGGTCTTAGGATCTTCGGAGGTGGTGACTGAGGATTGATGAATGATGATTGATGAACGATGATTGATGAACGTCATTTGTACAAGTCACACAGGCCTACAGCCCCCGAATCACTTCTCCAGCCACCTGGCCGACCAGCCCGGCGTAGCTGCTGAACAGAACCCCCTTGAGTACCGCCTCGCCCTGCCCCTCTGTCCACTCGCCCGCAGCTACCAGCCTATCCTTCCACACCTTCTTCTCATGCTCCGCCAGATCATGCCAATGCCGCGCCTTGACGTCCTGCTTGATATACTCCTCCCGATCATGAAGATCCACACTGAGGTCGGAGGAACCCTCGTCAGGGGTGCGCAGGACGATGGCTTTGGACGCCGCCTCCCCAAGTGACGATGCGTGCAAGTGAAGCATGTCCCGTAGACGCCGTGCGCCGCTGGGCACTGCATCGGGAATGGCACTGGAGATGCTGGAAGCGACATTCGACGTTGCACTATCCCACTGCTTGCCCACGCCGGGGCCAACATGGCCAGGCTGATGCAGCCAATGATTTGCGCCGCGAGGCAGGAACTGGCTCAGGGAATTGCTCCCGTCAAGAGAAAGGTAGGACTGTGTGAGAACGGCAGTGACGAGGACGATGAAAGAGAGGACTATCACCCACGCGGTTCGTGACCACGCCTCATCCCTGGGATGCAGTAGCACATAACGGCTGTGTCGCTGTGTTGGCTCGAGTGGCGAGAGGGAGAAGGTGTCGACTACCACGGTGTTGCCCATGCTGACGGATGCGAGGCGGATATATTGCGGGCCTGGGTGAGCAAGATTCTCAGGTGCAGGCGGCTTGTCCGGAGTCCCAGGGACATGCGGCGGGGAAGGCGGTGCACGTGTGGGTGAGTGGAAGGGCGCAAAGCAGATGCTGGTCATTTGCAGTGGATGCACGTCGCGGAGAGTGGTAAACTCCTTGAAGGGGGTAAAAGTGTCCGTAGGGCGGATGTAGTTGACAGTGTAGACAGTGATGCTGATGTCCTGGCCGGCGACGGCGATTGCTACCTGGCGAGTTCCATCCTTGGCAGAGTCCAGCGTGCATACGTCGAGCCCAACACCCTGCTTGACATGAGATGGGAGGACTTTGTACAGTAGCTGCATGCCGGGGCCAGTTGGATAGAGGTGCAAAATGGTCAGGTCGGCGCCCTTTTTCTCCGGCAAATTGCTCATCATCAGAAGGTTCTGAGAAGTCACGAAGCGCACGCATCGATATTTGGATCTCGGCTTGGGGCTGCCTGTGGACTCTGGTACAGGGATGGAGTGGACCTTCCGCGGACCTCTTGGGACGAATTCGGCCTTCTTGGTGACAAAGTCGTAGGTGACGGTCTGCTCGTAGACGTCGTAGTCGGTGCACCAGGCGATGGAAAACTCATTCTCGGACGACTCGACAATGTCAAGGTCGGCTGCCTCGGCGGGGAGAGGGATACGGATGATGATGTCGGCCTCCTTGGGAGGTGTCTTGGTGGCGTCGAAGACGATGATCTCGGAGTTCTTGGCCAGGCCGGTCGCAATGGCGCCAATGCGTCGACTGCCAGACTCGCGCTTCTTGGGAGGCGAAAGTCGGAGGAGGCGCTGGTACGTCTCGGGCTTCGGACCCGTTGCTGGCTTGAAGAGGCTCGATTTGCCAAGTAGAGCCATGCCGCCCTCTGCCGACGCGTCATCCTTCTCGTCCTTGACGTCCTTGTCTTCCTTGCCTTCCTTGCCTTCCTTGCCTGATGCGCGCTTCCTCTTCGGGTACAGGATGCCAAAGGCTCGGAGGTGCTCGTTCTTGCCCGCCTTTTGGTCAGCTTCCGAGGAGTTGAGGCCGGCGAGTGTGACGAGGCCGTCTCTGGAAGCGAGAGCAGCGAGGGAGGTGACGGAGTCTTCGTCGCGCGACAGCTCTATTTCGGCGGCAACATCGAGGGTAGAGCGAGAAGACGTGTCGAGCAAGGTCAGCTTGTTCCCTACTCCGCTCCGACCCTCGCCACCTCCACCTCCAACGACGAGATAGCCGCGATTGTAGGGATCGAAGCACGCGCTGTAGATGGGGTAGGACAGGGTGGCCTTGGTAAAGGACACTGGAGGCGCCATGCCGGCAATGGTGCGGCGCGATGGAGCTGGTCGGCGGTTGGAGTGTCTAGGCGGCTAGGACGCGAGCAAATGGCCGAGCACGAGGTGGAGATGTGTTGACATGCAGGAAAGTTTGGGTTGTGCACGAACAAGCCGTGGAGCTCTCGCAGGTCCCGCAGGTCCAACTACCTACCTTACTACCTTACTGTAGGCAAATTTAGCGCCCGCAGCCCGGGAAGCTCAGGCCATGGAAGACACCTTGTTAGTGCAAGTGCGAGCAAAAGCAAAGGAGCAAAGGAGAAGGCGGCGGCTAGACCCGTTCGAGTGAGTGGGCCGTGGAGCGGATCCAATGAGGCTCCAGACGGAGGTTCATAGGCTCCACCGAGACGCATGCCGCCGTCTCCAGCAAGGGTCGATGTTTGGCAATGGCAATCATGCCCTGCCCTGGTCAATTGCGGGCATTCATGGTCGTCAGTAGTCGGCCTGCTGCATTACAGCTCCAATATATTCCCCCTTACCGCCGTATTCCAGCGCTGCTCTGCCGACTTTTCTTGCCCACACCTCGATACGCGCACCACCTGACGCTCCTTGCTCTGCATTCCTGTCACTGTGACTGCCTTCACGTCAAACGCCAATCGCCAAACGTCGCAATCGCCAGACTCCCTCACGCCCCTCACGCCCCTCACGCCCCTCTGCACCGGCACCACCGCCTCCGTCAGCCAGGCTTGCCTTGTGCTACAGCCAGCACGCGCATGTAACAGTCGCACGCCCCCAAGCGGCCAACTTGCTTGCTTGCCTGCCTGCATTCTGCTTCCACTTCGGTCTGCCACAGGCCGCTTCCACGCTGCGCTTCGCATTCCTTCCGTCCTCAGGGGAACAGGGGGGACCAGACTTACAGTACCCGACCTGGCCCACACTCGCTCCAGTACCTTCAGTACTCTGTCCAACATCCTGTCAACCGGCCTGATCTGCCACGTTCACCCTCACAATGTCGACGCAGAATCCCATCTACTCGTCCAGCCAATTCATGAACCCAGGCCCCGCACCTCGCCCGCCCGCCGACCGTCCAAAGCTCACCCTCACGCCCCAGGTCAGCAATGTCGCGGGCAACATGCACACACTCTCCCTCACCGGCTCGCCTATCCGGAACGCGTCCAGCACCTCGCTTAACCGCGCCATGACCTCCTTTGACCACCTCGGCAGCGAGACCAACATCATCAAGGAGGGCCCGTCCAAGGTCAAGGAGGAGGGCGGCTTCATGAAGGGCGTCTTCTGGTCCGACCGCTGGCTCGTCCTGCGCGAGAGGCAGCTCGACTTCCTCAAGAGCAGCAGCACCTCCAAAGTCTCCTTCTCCATCCCCCTCAAGGACGTCATTAACATCACCCGCTCCGAGACCTATCCCTACTCCTTTGAGCTGACGAGGGGCACCGGCGGCGGCCCCAACACCACCCCGCCGCGCGACGGCCCCCAGAAGCTGCTCATCTGCAAGTTCGACACCGACAACGACGTTTACGCCTGGATTGATTCCATCTACGACAGATGCCCGAGCATGGGCGGTGTCAGCCACCCGACCGGCTTCACCCATCGCGTCCACGTCGGCTTCGACCCCGTCAACGGCGGCTTCACAGGCCTGCCGCTCGAATGGCAGCGCTTGCTCAACTCTTCCGCCCTGACCAAGGACGACATGGAGAAGAATCCCCAGGCTGTTGTCGAGGTGCTGCAATTCTACACCGACAAGCTGCAAAATCGAGCAGATGACCCCATGCACTACTCCAGTCTCACGCCCACTCCCCCCATTGACGCAGCCGGGAACAAACAATTGGGCTATGGCGCGTCCATTGCCGCTCCACGTCAGCCGCCCGCTTTCCAGCGACAGGACAGCTACAGCCGACTGCAGAACGCCTCCCCCTCCACCCAGTCGCCCCCGAGAGGCCCACAATACACCCCTGAAAAGGAGGACGAGAGAAGGAGACGGGCAGAGGAGGAGCGGAGGAGGAATGACATGTTGCAGAGGCAGCGAGAGGACGAGCGAAGGACCAAGCAAGAGCAAGAAGAGTACAACTCTTCGATACCGCAAACTCGGCTGCCCATGGCAAAGCAGGAGATTGCAGGCTACGGCGGTGATAGCAGGGAAGCTAGCCCCGGTCCATCCCCCTTTAGTGCCTCCAGACCCGCTCCACCAGCTCCCACCCGATCTGGTGACGGACAAAGAGCCGTCCAACCTGCGCCTGTCAGGACCCTCACTGCGCAAAGGCAAGCTCCGGGAGTTCCCGTGCAGAACGGATCGAATGGAAGCGCTATCAAGCCGCCAATGTCCAACGGCACCAAACAGCCATCTCCTGGCGTTGCAAAGGTGCAGAGCACGACTGCCAACATGCCGAGTGGCGCCCAAGGCCAAGTTCAAGCAGCATTGGGCTTCCCCAAGCCGCTCAATACATCCGCCAAGCAGCCATTTGATCCACGCAAGGAAGCAGAGAAGGCACTCACAGCCAAGAAGCCCGAGGAATCGCCCCGAAAGGATCAGCGCATGTCGAGCATGACTGACGCCCAGGTCATGGAGCGCCTGCGGGAAGTCGTGTCCAAGGAGCGGCCGCTGGACTCGTACAACAAGCAGAAGAAAATTGGCCAAGGTGCATCTGGCTCCGTGTACGTGGCGCGCGTTCGCGAAGGAGCACCGTCGGCGACGGCTAGGAATGTGCTACGCGAGCAAGGACCAAGAGCGCAAGTCGCCATCAAGCAGATGGACCTCCGTAACCAGCCGCGCAAGGAGCTCATCGTGAACGAGATCATTGTCATGAAGGACAGCAAGCATCCCAACATTGTCAACTTCCTCGACGCGTTCCTGCAGGAGGAGACGAGCGAGCTGTGGGTTGTCATGGAGTTTATGGAAGGTGGTGCGCTTACCGATGTGATTGACAACAACCCAAGCATCAGCGAGGCCCAGATTTCGACGATATGTCTCGAGGTTCGTCGAGTCCCTGCAATGCAAGACGACAGCTAACACCAGCCAGACGTGCAAGGGCTTGATCCATCTTCACGCGCAGAACATCATCCACCGCGACATCAAGTCGGACAACGTGCTGCTCTCCAGCCGCGGCAACGTCAAGATTACCGACTTTGGCTTCTGCGCCAAACTGACCGAGCAGCGCTCCAAGCGCGCAACAATGGTCGGCACACCCTACTGGATGGCGCCGGAAGTGGTCAAGCAAAAGGAGTACGGTAGCAAGGTCGACATCTGGTCGCTCGGCATCATGGCCATTGAGATGATCGAGTCGGAGCCGCCTTACCTGAACGAGGAACCGCTCAAGGCACTCTATCTGATTGCCACCAACGGCACGCCGAGGCTGAAGAAGCCAGAGAAGCTGTCCAAGGAGCTCAAGGCGTTCCTGAGCGTTTGCCTGTGCGTTGACGTCAAGCATCGTGCCACTGCCGAGGAGCTGGCCATCCATGAGTTCCTCAGGCATGGGTGTAGCCTGTCCAGTCTGGCAGAGCTGTTGCGTTTCAGAAAACAAGGCGGGCATTGAGCGCGGTTGGTGTCGCTTCTTGATGTGGGCACTTGCGAGGAGGCTCGCGGGGCTGAGAGTGACCTGGCGTTATATGGCGTGGCATGGCATGGCATGGCATGAGGCGGTGGAGTCTTGCGTCTCACGGGCCGGGTGGCATGTCTTGACGGGAGACATGGCATGGAGTCGGCCAGGAATGCCGGCCCCGCTACGATTTGGATGAAAAGCGTCACATACGATAGCATGAAACGATGATCTGCCTCGACGCCGACCTTGGTGGCCTCATGAATTGTGAGTGCCGCCTGCAATGACCTCTTGAATGTTGGCCCTGTTCACCTCGACCCCATGAAATGGCCCAAGGGTCATGGTGCGGGGAAGCTTCCACGGCATGCATGCCGGACTCCACAGCCCGCCTTGAAGACGATCAACAGGGCATCTTGCCTCTTCCCACACGCCATGAGCATCTTCCAACGTCCAGGCCCGCAGCCAGACTGAAACTGAAGCCCATCAACACCGGTCACCATGATCTCCTTTCGCTCGCTCGGCCTCGGCCTGCCGCGCTTCCTCTGGAGCAGCGACTCATCGCACTCCCGCATCGACATCCAGTCCGTCGAGATCCACGACATTGAGGAGAACTCGGAGAAGCGCGCTCGCACCCTCAAGCACCTCCTGAAGGCCAACCACATCAACCACTCCATCATCCACAACCACCTGCGATTCCACAACCATGCCCCGCACGTATGTTGACCAAGAGCTTGCGTCATCTGGCAGTCTGCCATGTGCTGAGATGCTGTCGCGCAGATCCTGGGCTCGGCATATCTCTTAGGAGCGTCGGCCGATCAGCTGAACACCATATATGATGCCGAGTCGCGCGAGCTGGAGCCATGGAAGGACTCTCCCGGCGAGATCTCTGCGCACGACTGGAGGCATTACTTGGGAAAGAGGGAGTACGCTGGGCACTTGGCCACATCACTTGCAATGTGCTAAGCCATGACACAGGTATCAGCGCGCATTCGTCGACTTCTTCGAGGACCAGCTTGTTCTTCAAGGCTACGATTGGAGGGAGCTCGTCGAGACATATCTGTACGAGGGCAAGGAGCCCTTGATTAATAACCTGGTGTCCGGACGTACGTGCCTTGCTGGTGCGTGCACGTGCGCTTGTCTGACCCTCATGCAGTCGCTCACCCTCTGATTCACCTCGGCTATGCATTCGAGCTCTCGTCTCGCACAGTGGCCGTCGAAGCACTGGGCCTTGTCGCCTGCTTCTACGACTCGATGCACAAGTATCTTGATGATCCGTCTTATAGCAAACCTTCCGCGTGGACATCTACCTCTCCCCTTGAGATCCTCAACCGCATGTCTCAAGACTCCCGCTTTGATAACATGTTCAGTTCCCAGGGCGAGGAGAATCTTCAAACGCTGCTCGATGACAACAACGGAGAAGCGCTCATGCTAGAGTATTGGAACAGCTGGGAGCTCGAAGATCCCAAGATGCAATTCGCACAAACTCAACACGCTGCCGTCTGTCTACTACTTGGTGCTAGGGAGCCCGGGCAGCAATACGACTTCTTCCTCGTACACTTACTAACGAGCTCTCATGCCGTGCGCATCCTCCTGCCCCTCATCCCCGCAAGATTCCACATTTCGATCGTCAGGCAATGGTTCCTCTTCGCCGTCTCGGCATACATACAGCAGCTGAGACCGAAAATTGACACGAGCAAGATCGTCGACTACGACCTCAAGGGCAGAGACTGGGCATTTGTCGACAACCGCGCGGTCAATTCGAAGTGGGCTACGGACGCACACTTTGTCAAAGGTGGGCCCTGGCATGGCATGATCAACTCCCACGCAGGTCCAGCTAACGTGGATTGGCAGGCTGTCGCGCCATCAAAGAGGCTGCCAACACTTGGGGAGATCCTGAGCAGCAGTACTTGAAAGCTGGCGTGAAGTTCGCCGACGAATTTGATGGTTGGGGTGGTTTCGGACGCTTGTCGAAGGAGGACGCAGAGTACTATGCCGAGACGCATGGCTTTGTGCAATCCAAGGCCTCGCCATGTAACGAGTAAATGATATAAAGTCTAGCCTTTCATGCCATCCATGCCATGACATGCCTTGCCATCCATGCCATGCCTTGCCATACCATGCCGTAACGCCAGACACTGATGAAGGTTGCAGAACGCTCAATTCACCCCAAGCACGAACATCATGCCGCCGCCTCATCAGCACCCTCTGCCTCCTCTCCCCCATCATCCCACCACAGCAGCGGGCCCAGCCCGCTCTGCTGCATGCTGCCCGTAATGGCAAACGGACACCTCCGCCCGCCCGCGGCCCCCTCACCGCCCTCCTCCTCCTGCCCGGGCGCCGCCGTCTTCTCCGGGCTAAGATCCGTCCACGTCTCAGCCTCGACCCTAAACCTCACAACCTCGTTCCGATCGAAGAACAGCTCGATGCCCTCATCCGTGCGCCACACCCACGCGTCCTCGTCGGCGCGGAACTCGCTGTTGTCGAACAGCATCGCGGGGCCGGGGACCCACACGTCGGCGAAGAAGTCGAGCGAGACGCGGATGCCGTGCGCCGTGTTGGCGCTGATGCGCCCCTGCAGGATCTCGCCCTTGAAGGGCCGGAAGACGAGCAGCCGGAAGGTGCAGGATACGTTGATCAGGCCCGTGCCGTGCCCGATCAGCCCCTCCGAGGTGCGGAGCACGTCGTATAGTCCGACGCAGAGCCCGTGGCGGTGGAGCACTTTGTCGGCGTATTTGGCGTTGATGTTGTCTTCCAGCGCCTGGGCAGATGGCTTGCTGAAGTCTTGGGGCGTTATTTGGATTAGGTCCGCGATTACGACCTGTGGGGGGTGGTAGAAGGGTGCGCTGGCGTATGTGTTGAGGCAATCGACTTACGATGAGGTACATCTTGTGATGATAATATTATTGGAGGCGGCGCGGATTACTATCTCACTATATTGGTGAAGATGTTGATAGATCTTGGAGATGTTGGGTCCGGCCCTCCTTCATGTTCTTTCACAGGGCTTGGTAGCTCAAGGTAGTTGTAAGATAGTCCGTCGCGGAGGACAAGTCACAGCCAGACTCCTGCTATCATAGTCTAGTGACTGGAATTGGAGGAAGAATGCCGGACGGCGGTGAGTAAGGTACTTTTTAAGGAAGGTTTAGCCTCGCATTTTGCGCTCTTGGCGGCGAGCTCTTCCACGTCTTGGAGGTGTCGTTGCACCACTTTCGCTCGCCACCTTTGTAGATTATGCGAAATCTTAACTCGAAGAGCAGACACTGTCATCGGTAGCCATCAAGCATGATCTAACACGGGCACGATTAGGTCAAGCCATGGCACCTGGATTCTCTTTCCCGCCACCTCCACCACCACCGCCAAGGGCATCTTCGTCCGGGAACGCGGATGATTATTCGCAGTACCAGAGCCAAGGACAGAGAGGTGGAAGGGGTGGCAGGGGTGCTAGGGGCAGAGGAGGTTCCGACAGAGGCAGAGGTGGCAGCCAACCAGGATTCCAGCAACGAGGTGGTTTCTCCCATGGCCAAACTCAGTATCACTCCCACACTTCTTCATCAAGTCACGGCTATAGCGAACGTGGTCATTCAGGTCAAGACGTGCGAGATCAACAGCCATTCCTTACAGGCGCCAACAGCATTCCGAGTGGACCGCACATCAATCCGACATTCGGAGCCATCAATTCGACTTTTGGAGCGTATTCGCCTCCGAAGACGGTGTATCAGGACCGGTCATACGGATCTGAACGCCACGCGCCGCCGCCGGAGGAGTGGAACTATGGCCAGAAACGGAAAAGAGACCTGGGCCCAGCAGGCATGCCCAATGGAGCTTGGAAGCAGGACCAGGGTGGCATTCAGCCAGACTCAAGCCACCCTATGAAGAAGCCGGCGAGCATTCCCAAGGCTCAAGTCGCACCTGCAGTCCCGAGCTTTGGCGCTCCTCTTCCCCTGCCGGCCACGGCGCCCATAGCGTCTGCTAGAAGACCGCCTCGCTCATCTGCTGGGCTCGGTCTGGTGCCTCGCAGCGATGAGGCGCACTACGAGAGCGAAGACGAAGATGTTGACGAAGAGGCTGCGGCATCGGCACAGAGTGCAGGACCCATCACCATTGACGTCAACGGTGAGGTGCTTACTCTGTCGAACACAGATGACGTTCGTGCGTGGATTGAGGAGCGGAAGAGGCGTTGGCCTAGCAGCCGGCGTATCGAGGAGAAGAAGCAGGAGGTGCGGGCGCGGATGGATGAGCGGAGGCGCATTGAAGCTGAGACTAGGGCTGCCAAGGGTCCGAAGGATGTCGTTTCAAGAGACGTGACCTCAGGGCTGGGCATGGGAGCGCAGAAGCCGCGGCGTGAGCAAAGGGATCACGTGAAGGCGGGGAGAGAATCGCACAAGGCGAGGGATGCACCAGGGCAGCAGCAGAGCGGCAGGGAGATGAGTCTCGACGAGACGAAGAGGGAATTGGAGAGGCAGATGAAGAAAGTGGAGGAGCTGCAGAAGCGACTGGCCGAGGGGCAAATGGCGGCCCGGCCTGAGAAGGAGGATGCTGCGGAGGAGAGCGAGGCTCCCGACGTGGCCAAGTCTGACGACCTTCCTGGACTTGCTACTTTACGGCCCGAGGCTCAATCACAGCACGAACATGAAGATGGTCACTTGGCACCTGCCATGTCTGACAGCATCAGGCCCCCAGCGACACAGGTCGCAGGTCCTGAGACGGCAAGCGATGCACCGTCCACTCCATCCTCCACCTCCAGCACGAGTTCCTTATCAGAGTCAGAAGACGACTCGGCACCCGAAGAAGAAGCGTCCAAGCTATCAGCACCTCTCAGGGTAGCACCGGCCCGTCGTGACGAGCGGCGGGTGTGTAGGAGCTTTGCGTCGACTGGGCAATGCAGATTCGGGGAGAAATGTCATTTCCGGCATGATGTTCCGGATGGAGGAGCAATTCAAGCGCAGAGGGCACCCAGGGAGCGACCTGAACCTGCCCGCAAGACGCTGTTCCAGCGAATGGTGGAGCAGGAGCAGGATGCGGAGAACGCGCTGGCATTGCAGGCGGTCAAGCACCTTGGGCATGTGGGCTTTTTCAGCAGGCTTGCAGGTGCTGTTGATGCCGAGTAAGATAGTGATGGCAATAGCAATAATCAGGATGACACAGGGTACTTGTGTTGATTGAGGTGGGTTGCCAGTGCAGTGTTTACGGTGGAGATGGTTGCATGGTTGCATGGTTGCGTGGTTGCATGCATGGTTGCTAGCGGCGGCGGCGCGTGGGAAACACGTCTTCCCCTGCCTGCAGCTTGTCTTGCCTTGCCCGAACGCATGTCATCTTCCTCCTGAACGGCAACATCTGCTACAACTGTTGTCCAAGCCCGACCGTTACAGCATTGCGAGCAGCAGTAACGTTTGACACTCTTTCTGCCTTGTCCTCCTTTGGCAATCGCCTTCGCACGCAACTGCGCCTTGCTGTCAACAACAAACAGTACCTTGGTGTCCTCGTTACAAGTACCGTACATCGCCCAGATGGCAGACATCTACCAGACCTTCCTGAAGGCGCCCTCGGCGGCCGCACTCGCGCCAGATGCTGCCCTTCACTACATCACGACCACTACCTCCATCCACGAGCCAGCGGCCATAGTGAAGCACCTCCAGGCGCAGGACAAGCAGGTGGAGAAGAAGAGCGAGAACGTCATCAGCGTGACCGAGAGCAGCAGTGGAGCTTGCCTGGAGACGGAGACAACGTTCCTGTTCAAGAATGGCGGTGGTGCCATCTTGCCGCAGATGGACTCCAACATGCTTTCAGACGCCATCGCTGTTTGTCCAATGGTGAGTCCACATCCCGTGTCTTGTCAAGTCAGAGCTGCGCCGGGCCAGGGCAGCACCATGCTGACCATTGCGGTGCGTCAAAGGTCCACATCGTCCAATTTGACGCCAACCGCAAGATTACTCAGATCCGCCTCTACTGGGACCAGTCGACCATGCTCAAGCAGGTGGATGCTATCGGCAAGACCGGCCGCAATTGGCCCATCAAGGACGGCTCCATGCAGACTAAGCTGGTCGCGAACAGTGTCAAGGCAGCCGGCTCCCAACAACCACACCACGCAACCGCCGCCGCCGCGCCATCCCACCACGATGGCGACGTGGTGATCACGAGCCGCGCTCAAGACCGCCCTCAAGACCGCTCTCAAGCCCGCCCCCAAGACCGCTCTCAAGACTACAACTCACGCCTTTTCGCCACTGACGAGGATCAGCCGGGGAGAACAGCATACACTGGACCGTCTGTTGATGCCAGAGTCTCTGCAAAGCCGCGCGACCGAAACTTGAACGAGCTCATCGGAAACGAAGACACTCTTGCACCTACTGCCACCTCCGCTGCTCGCAGCCCGTCTCCTGCCAAGACTGGCGCTGGCAAGAACTTCCCGGAGAACAGGGTGTTTGGCGACAACATGGGTGAGGAGCGACGCGCCTCTCCTGAGCGTAAACAAGCCAGCCCGCGCAGATACGACCACTTTGAGTTTGGCGACGGCGAGAATGCTTCGTCCAAGACGCGCAACCCACCCCCTGGCCTTGCAACCGGCAAGCACGTCAAGCAGTGGGACTTCGAGGACACCAACACCCCGCCGAAACCCACGCAAGGGCTGCCGCGCGAGCAGGAACGCCACATTGGATTCGGCTACGACGAGGTATGCTGCGCTTGACATGAGGGAGACACGCCTGACATTCACGCTGACTGTCCACCAGCCTTACGCTCCATCCCCAGAGAAGCGGCCGATTGTTCACACAGCACGTCCAAGCTCTAATCCTCACTTCGCCATGACTGATGTCGATTCGCCCGCTCCGCCTGTCCGCGCCAACGGGGGACGTCCCGGCATCAACGACAGCCATATTGGTGACGCGCCTTCTGCGGGCGAGGCCGGTCTCAAGCAGCCCTTGAGCGCCATCACCAATGTCAACAACGGC
Organism: Rhododendron ferrugineum; assembly: GCA_025642025.1. Classification (NCBI taxonomy): domain Eukaryota; kingdom Viridiplantae; phylum Streptophyta; class Magnoliopsida; order Ericales; family Ericaceae; genus Rhododendron; species Rhododendron ferrugineum. The sequence continues at coordinate 59,321 of JAOTQK010048031.1, read as the reverse complement.
CGCCGTGGGCAGGATCTCAAGGCGCACTTCAGCATGGCCGACAAGGCACCAACCAACAGGGCCCCAACGGAAAACACCGACCCCAACGCAGCCGCCAACGCTCGCAACATGAAGAACGCCGGCCGCGACGAGACGGAATCCCACTGGAGCTTCGAGTCATCGCCGATCCAGGACAAGAAGATCTACAAGACGGCCGGCGACGGCATGGGCGGCCGCGCCGGCTCGCGCCTCTGGTCCATCGGCGACGAGGGCGAGGACGAGCTGTACGGCCAGCGCGGCGGCACGAAGCAGGTCTACAACACGGCGGGCAACGGCATGGGAGGCCGCAAGGACGCAGGCAGGCAGTGGAGCATCGGCGACGACAGTGTTGACAATTTCGCTGACTTGCCCTCGCGACGCAGTGCCGGTCGTAACGCTTTCGCCTAGACGAGACGGGGGCGTACGAGGCGGCGGCAGTCCGCGCAAGCGGGCGAGGGAAGGGGTCGAGCAGGGACTGGAGAGGGCTGCTCTGGGGCGAGACCAGGGGCTTGGAGGGAAGATGGCGAAGAAGGTCCGGTTTGAAGTCGAGGCTGAATGCCCTGGTGCTGATGGCCGTGATGGCTCTGATGACCGTGATGGTGACCAGTCCTTCTTGGTCTAAACTCTCCTGTTGGTGACGGTGTCGAGATTGAGAGGTGGACAAAGGGGGATGAGGTTTGGTCCTTTCTCTCACGAACAGCGTGAGTCATTATGCATGTCTTCATGAGCACCTTTCGTATGAATCACCGCTTTTATTGCATATTCACGTCCTTGTAAGGCACTGTGATTGCTGTGCTGCTGGCTTATGCGGGTAACTAGCAATTGAGTTGATGGATGCATATTCACTCGATCTGGAGGGAGATTGGCCGAGAGTCAAGTAACACCTCACTTGATCGAGCCAAACTTTGCTGTGCTCCGGGAAGTCGAACTGTGGCCAACAGATACATGCCAATGACCGCCTTGCTGTAGACGACACAAACATTGATTCGACTCTGCACTTTATCGGGATGATCTCGAAGAGACGAAGAGAAAAGTATCAACCTTTTTCATGTTACAGGCCGAAGCCGCCTATCTGATCCAGAGTTCCAGACACTCTGTACAAAATGATCATTACTGACGCTCGACTGTTCTCGCTACCCGTTCAGGTGCTGGACATGGCCTTTTTCCTCCAAAAGCTCCGCACCTGGAGTCTTTGCATCACGACCTCCTAGACCGGCAGAGTCATTCGATGCAGGCTCGAGTCCGACCTCGCCCATGATGTCCTGCATCCTTTCGCGATCAGCGGCGTCCGAGTTGTCGCCAAACACGATGTCCATCTCTTCCAACGTCTTGTAGCGGGTCTCTGGAACGAAGAAAAGGACCCATAGGAACATCAAGAGACAGAAGGCGCCGAAGAAGATGTAGGTGCCGAATTTGAGCTTGTCGAGCATGTTGGGTGTGACTTGCCCGACAACGAAGTTCATCATGTAGTTGCAGCTGATGATGATGCTCACGGCTTGACTTCGGTGGCCAGGGGAGAAGAGTTCCGCCGCAAGGAGCCAGGCGACTGGGCCCCAGGAGTAGGAGAAGTTGGCGCCGAAGAACTGGATACTTGGTCAGCCTACCATCACAGTGCTTGCAAGTTGCCGGCATACCTACCCATATGAAAACAATTCCGACCCAGCCAGCGGCCGTGCCACCAGCGACCTTGAAGTTTCCGTCGTAATGGCCAACGATACCTGCCACGACGACGTGACTAACCAGCATACCTAGCGCTCCGACCATGAGGAAGATCCGCCGGCCCCATCTGTCCACGAAGAAGATGGCTGGAAGCGTGAAGACGAAATCCACAATGCCCAAGACACCAGTAGCCAACAAAGACGTCGTCGATGCGTTGAGGCCAAGGCTACCGAAGATGGTTGGAGCGTAGTAGATGATCGCGTTTATGCCAGTAAACTGTTGGAAAAACATGAGGATACAGCCGAGGGCAAGGCGACGAAAGAGTCCTTTGTTGGTGAAGAGCATTCCGACCTTGGCAAAGGTCAGAGAGAGGCCGTTCTTGCCCGGGTGAAGTTCGCGCGCCGTGCGTTCGTCGAACATGACTGATGCCTTGATCTCGAGATACTCGGTCTCGACAACGAGATCGGTGGATGGAAGAGCGCGGAGCTTGGCGATGATTTCACGGCATTCATGTTCCCGCCCCTGGGACATGAGCCAACGTGGAGAGAATGGAAGCCAGGGAGAGCCGATCAAGAGTATGACAGCGGGAATCGTTTGCAGGGCCAAGGGGAGGCGCCATGCTATGGCTTTTTGGCCTGTGCAGCCCCCAGCGGGGACGTCCGTGTATGGATTGAATGCGGTGCTTCCAAATTCTGCCGATTGGGACGCATCACAGGATTGCCCTCCAATGAATGATGTGCCGTAGCAGAGCCAGTACGAAACCATGATGCCTCCGGCTGGTGATTGTTAGTACAGTACATGACTTGGAAGGGCTCTCGACATACTGATGCCGAGCTGCTGCATCGAAACAAGGGAGCCTCGGAACTCCGAGGGTGCTATCTCCGCAAGGTAGAGCGGGACAACTTGTGAGATCTGTCCCACGGCAATACCAGCGATGACGCGTCCGACGAAGAGATAAGTGACAGACTGTGCACCAGCGCATATCGCACTACCGAGAGTGAACAACTGCCGGGTCGTGGTCAGCTGATTGTACACCGCATAACCTCAAGTCCAGAACTTACAAAGGCGGCCACTGTAAGGAGATCTTGTTGGCCAGCGGACCATTGATCAGGGCGCCGAGCCACGCTCCCAGCTGCAAACAGGATACAACCCAGCCTTTGAGTACTGGGTCGGTGTAGACATCGGGAAACTTGGACCCAAAGTTTTCGCCTGTGAGCAGGTTCGAGAGCACACCTTGGTCCGTTCCATACAAGAAGGACCCGATGCAGGAGAAGAGTGATGCACAAATGATGTAGTGATTGGCGCCCATCAGACCACGAAAGCCCGACTTGCGACCTTGGGTCAGTTGCTCCATCCGCGAGCTAGCGATCTGAGTTGAGATGCCGACCATTTTGGCGGTAGTGGTAGTGGGACTGTATCCCCAGGTCTTCTGAATTTTATGGACAGCTTCTACGAAGCAAGGCCAGCTCCTTCTCCTTCTTATATCACGACGCGCAGGGTCTGCGGAAAAGGTGTACGGACCTACATGAGATGAAGCAGGCTTAGACAAGGACAGAGATGCCTCGTATCGCGGACCTTGGGATCAGGGCTCGGCCATTTCATCCATGGCGCCGCGAAGAAATGGCTTGTACCAAGCCTTGGATCACTTTACCCCGCTTCACAGGCGGCAGTCTGCCAAGAAGCCTTGAAAGTCATCCGGGGCCCCAGACCGGTGTAATCGATTGGAAGGCTGGCCGGCACTAACCCCTCGGCCGGCGAGATGCCTACCTGCTGATACGGACTCTGGTAACCTCGTAGCGGTGATTCTTCGATGGCTTGTACTGTTAACAGGCTCGCATCGTTGACGCAGTGTGTAGTAGCTCGCAGACACTTCAAGCAGGACGAGAGGCTGTGCTCGGAGACCTTAGGCTTTGTGTTCTAAGCTGTATCTGGCATTCGAAATACAAGGTACTTCTTAAAGGACTCCAGTATTTCTCATGCCACGGCTACAAAACCTTTCCGCTTGAGTAGCAAGCATCCATCTGTTCCTCTTCCAGCCTGATGACGTGCTCAATGCCTTCCTCCATGAGCTGCGTCAACGACATCGAGCTTGCGGATCTTTTCAGATGCTCGAGATAGTCATCCAGTACCAACTTGTTGACGTTGATCTTGGAGACACCTCCCTGAATGCAGCGCCTCGTAGTTTTAGCATCGAATCCGTTGGTTCCGTGCAACACAATCCGGACCCTTCCATTCACAACCTTTCGAATCGACTCGAGACTAGAAGATGTCAGACCATAGTAGATGCGAGTCCGCAACACACGAAACTGACCGCCGGAAGTCCAACTGCGGCCCTCGTGGGCCATACTCGCCATGTACGTTGCCAAAGGCAGGGGCGAGAAAGTCCACGCCGGTGGCAATGAAGTCTTCGATCTCTTCAGGCGTTGTCAATAGACCACTGAGATCAACTGTGTCAGCAATGCCATCCTCTCCTCCCTCTATCCTGCCAGGCTCTGCCTCGGTAGCAATTCCTCGGGCATGGCAATATGCTACCAGCTCCTTCGTCTTGGCAAGGTTCTCGGCCTTTTCGAAATGCGACATGTCAACCATGATCAAGTCGAATGGCAAGTTGTCCGCCGCATAGCGTATCAATGCTTCGTCCTGAGCATGATCCAAGTGAATCGCAATCGGCACGGAAGCTCTACTCGCTGCATCGGCGGCCGCACGAATAAGAAGTCCGTCGGAGAATCCGATCGCCCATGGAAAGACTTGTATGATCAGAGGCGAGCGTCGTCGTTCAGCTGCCCGGACGACGCCGATGATATGCTCTAGATTGTATCTGCCCCTCGTTAGTGGACCTTTGGAGATACGTTTTGGGATTCCACGCACACAATGGTAGCGATAACCCCATAGCCTCCCTTCTCTGCATCCTCGAGAATCTGGACTGTCTTGTTCGTGCTCAATGTTGCATGAGGCATGGCGAGTGTGAGTGTGCTGTAGAACTTCCCGTTCGACTACCAGGAATATGGCCGGTCGAGGGCTACTATTGAGGCGCTCATCACGAGGGCATTGGAATCGGCTCGTGTCGGTGTCTGAAAGTCGGTAGCCAGGCTTCGGAAAAGCGATGCTTTGGTCTATAGCTGCCAGCCCCGCACGCTAAAACTACCCCAGTACTCGTCTTGCCTCGTTCCGTAATACTTCCGTATAATTATAACCCCGTCACGAGCATTTGTTAACTTACGAGGCGTTCCGATCCATGACGGGAAAGGATACTGGTAGACCTAGAAAGCGGCGGAAACAAAGAGGCAAGGGTCTTCGAGTAAGGACTGGGTGGTGAGTCTGACTCTGGGCCTTTACAAGGCCACCTCAAACAGTGCTGACAGCATGTAGCGCAGTGTGCCGAGCCCGCCACCTCAAATGTGACGAACTTCGTCCGCGCTGTGGTAATTGTAACAAGGCCGACAAGCAGTGTGTTTTCTCGAATGCCACTCTTGATCGTGACCCTGAGGGCTCGGCATCGATTCTCCCACTCTCCGGGAGCAGTCTGTCGCCGTCCGGCGATGGGCAAAACCGCTCCTTGATCGTTGCACAGGATGCACAGGGCACTTTTCCACACGTACTAAACGACACTGTTGCCGATACTGAGCCTAAGCAAACGTCGGGCGGAGCATTCGCTGCCTTGGCCGCTTGGACGCCACAAGACGAGGCATCTATCACCAGCCCGCTGTCTACTCTCAGTGGGGGAGTAGTGTATTCGGCAGAGACAGCACCCCTGCAATGGCTAGGGCTTCTGGCTTCTGACGCGGTGACGGGAGGACAGAACTCTGAAGCACATGCCAATCTACCTGATCTGCTGCCACGCGACTTTCAAACGCGGAACCAACACATCTCGACAGGATTCTTCAATGCCGAACGCTGGAATGAACCTGTCGAAGTGGGGTCCCACCAATCTTTCGACACTCAGGATCTTGACCAACATGAGATACCCATATTCCTGCATTTCGTGCAAAGCCTAAGTCAGTGGATCGACCTCCTCGATCCTGACCGAAACTTTGCCATCCTAGTCCCACAGCTCGCCATGCGAAACGAAGGCTTGATGAAAGCAATACTGGCCTTGTCAGCACGACACCTTTCCATCACTACGAGCCAGACGCTCGATGGTATGCTGCGGCCAGATCGCACTGTAGCTGTTCAATATTACTACGAGACCCTGAGATATCTGCAGCAAGCCATGCAAAGCGATGCGTATCTTCGCAGTGACGAGCTACTCGCCACTGTACTAATCATCTCGACGTATGAGATGATCGACAGCCAAGGCAAGGGTTGGGAGCGCCACCTAAAGGGTGCCTTCTGGATCCAGCGTGCACAAACAATTCACGGGGAGTCTGGAGGCCTCAAGCAATCCATCTGGTGGGCGTGGCTACGGCAGGACATTTGGGCCGCGTTCAAGGAGCGCCGGAAGATTTTGAGTTTCTACAGGATAGCGAAGCCTTACCCTGAAATGAGCCACTGGGAGTTGGCCAACAGGGCAGTGTATCTGCTCGGGCAGTGCGTGAGCTTTTCTTCGGACCAGGAAATCGAGGCTGGGAGACGGCAGATCCAAGCACGGATGGACCAGGCGGACGAGCTACAAGCCAAGCTCGAGGAGTGGCAAAGGCATCTGACGCCTCATTTCCAACCTCTGCCGACCCGGACGAGTCCAGAGTGGAGCGTTAAACCAATCTGGATCAATCCGCCAGCGTTCAGTGAGCATCCTATACTGGACGTCACGTGGCAGATTTGCTGACACGCATACTTCAGGCTCGTCAATGCAACTATACAACTTTGCCAGACTCCTAATATCAGCACATCGACCATCTGCAGGGGGCTTCCGAGAGCTTCGCGAGCGTGAAAAGCAGCTGACTGAGGCCGTTGATCGTATTTGCGGGATTGCATGCACTACGCGCGAGGACGCTTCGATCATCGTCTCCACACAGTGCCTGTATGCTGCTGGTCTATATACAGCAGACGCGCCTAAAAGAGAGCTGATCCTGGGCTTGCTGCGTTCTCACCAAGCCCAGATCGGGTGGCCACTACAGGATCTCGGAGAAGAGTTGCTCAAGGAATGGAGTTCAGCAGAGTCCATGTAATGCTCGAATGCACGCGAATCAACAGACTGTGGGAACAAAGGTTAGCTGTAGCATGGGACTGGAGATGCTTCACTTACTGCCAATCACCCCGTTCACTGGAATGTCAATCGACGTCGTGTAGCTTGCGGCATCGCTGAGCAAGTAGACGTAGGCACCACCAAGCTCTTCAACCTCCGCCAAGCGTGGCATGCCGCCGTAATACTTGAGCTGTTGCTGCCAGTCTTCTTGCTGTGGGACCCAGTAGGTCATGGCCGTGTTGACCAGGCCCGGCGAGACGGAGTTTACTCGGATGTTGTATTGGGCCCACTCCATGGCAAGAGTATGCGTCATGTTACGCACGCCAGCCTTACTCGCTCCATATGGTGCCGACGGAACACGCTATGGTGTCTTCATTAGTATTGGCCACCGGGCTTGGACATTTGATGTAACATGCCTTGTTCGGTCGGTAAGAGGCCATCGAGGCCGTGAAGACAATACTTCCCTTAACACGGAGCTTGATGAAGGCTCTTGCGGCAACACGCGCACAATAGAATGATCCGAACAGCTGTATAACAATCAGAGTGCCGAACTAAAGACCGCGTCCAAAGTCCTCGAAGCATCGGTACATACATTGATTGAGAAGAGCTGGTCAATCTCTTCTTTGGTAAAGTCGAGGGCCGCCTTGTGCTTCGTGCGTCCAGCATTCACAACCATGCCATGGATGCCGCCCGCCTCAGCAATGATCTGATCAACGGCTGCAGTGGCGCTTTCCTCGCTGGTCACGTCGGCCTTGAGGGCAAAGAGCCTGCCCGGGTAGCGCTTCTGCACTGCGGCAAAGTCGTCGCCAGGCTCCCCAATGTCGATGCTGAAGACCTTCTCCGCGCTATTGCTCAAACAGCAGTCGGCAATACCCAGACCGATTCCACGGTTGGCGCCAGTGACTGTGGTGTAGGTTAGTCAATTGCTCGCGCAGGAGGTCGAACAGCCGTACTTGCAATGACCTTGCCCTCGAGCGTGATCTGCTTCTGCGGCTTGTGAATACCGTTTGTCGCCATTGTGTGAGGTGTTCAAGGCATTGAAGCAAGAGGGCAAATGCCTTTCGCTCAGTATATATTCACGGACATGGGCCCTTGTCCTCTTTTCCGGTGTCTTGTTCCGCATCGTAGGTGCCGGCGAAACTAGACACGGCCGACTGTATACTGTGTACCATCCGATGTATCTTAAGTAGTCGTAACGGGGTGTTTCCGCCGCTTTCAAGGTCTGTTAGTATCCTTTCCCGTCATCGGATCGGAACGCCTCGTAACTTGACGAATGCTCGTGACGGGGTTACAATAATAAGGAAGTATTACGGAACGAGGCGAGACGAGTACGAGGATCTTCGGGCCGGGATAGTTTTAGCGTACGGGGCTGGCAGCTATAGAGCTCGCTCTACCGAAAGATCATATAAGGTACTCGCAACGGGAGGCGGTCACGATATCGTGACCGACAGAAGTTTATAGTAGCACACGGCGATGCTCTTAAGGGCACCTTCGCTGGAAAGATGCTTGTTCGAGATGGTTTGGAGCTTGCTGGTCATGGTATCAAGGTCAGCGTAAAGCCTTGCCCGACTGGCTAAGCCTTTGTTTTGCCTGACAAGAGTTCCTACAACATCGTCAGCACCTGTGAAGTATGGACGGCACGAGGATGCAGCTGTTCAAAAGCAAACTTGTGCTGGAGTCACATTGTTGCGTCTATATGATAATGCTTCATGCCTCGGCCATGAGCCATCGCAAGATGGCAATTCATACCCCCAAGGTGTCCCCAACGCCCTGCTGCCAGATATCACTCTCAACACAACCTCCACCCACTCAATGCATCATGACCTTGCCGATCTCGCTCTCCCAGCCCTGTGCGCGCTCGAAGCCGTTGGCATGGGTCTGGTAGTCGTGCATGGCCTTGTAGATGTCCTCCTGCTTGCTGACGACAAAGGGCCCGTACTGGATGATCTTCTGGTCGAGCGGCAGACCGGCCACGAGGATGATCCTGCTGTCCTGGCTCGCGTCCTCGGCCACCTCGACAACAACGGTGTCGCCGCTCTGCTCAAAGACGACGTTGTGGTACTGCTGCACGATCTGCGCCGACCCGCCGGACCCGAATGTCGCCGTCCCGCTCAGCGTGTACGCGAACGCGTTCCACTTGGCCGGGAGCGGCTGGGCGATCTTGCCGCCGGGCTTGATGGTGATGTCGAGCAGCCAAACGGGCGTGTAGGCCAGCTCCTGCAGGCTGTCGACGCCGAAGCTGCGGCCGGAGATGACCTTGACGTGCACCTTGCCGTCGTCGCCCGTGGCCGAGGGGATCTCGGACGCGCGCAGGTCGCGATAGCGCGGCTCGCAACTCTTTAGCTTCTCCGGCAGGTCGACCCACAGCTGCATGCCAACGTTGGGGCTGCCGTCTTCCTGCGTGCGCGGCATCTCGGCGTGCACGATGCCCTTGCCGGCCGTCATGAACTGCAGGTCGCCGGGGTAGATGGTGCCCTTGTTGCCGGCAAAGTCCTCGTGGTCGATGGCGCCCGAGAGGCAGTAGGTGATGGTCTCTTGGCCGCGGTGCGGGTGGTCTGGAAAGCCGGCGCCAGGCCCGACGCTGAAGTGGTCCAGCATCAGGAAGGGTGTGAAGTTGCGGAGCTGGCCTGTTCCCACGGAGCGCCTCACTCGCGCCCCGGCGCCCTCTGCCTGTTCGATTGCCTCGAAAACCTTGCGGATGCCACGGGGCGTGGATGTGGCGGAGTTGAGAGATGGGTCATTGGGCGGGATGACGGGCAGGCCGGCGAATGTGGAGGATGGGGCGGGAGCCATGGTGTTGTTGTGGGCGTGCAGTCTTTCTGGAGTGGTGGGCTTCAACGCGGGCGATGTATTTGCGATTGAGGCGATTGACCGGATGATGCTGCCGCGTTGGTATAACGCGATTGCAGCCAGGCAAATCAGGACTGAGACGATGAATCGCATGGGCTTGAAGACGCACTCTTATACAAAGGGCGGAGGGTGGAGAAGCGAGTAGACGCGGCAAGAAACGACATTTATGGCCTGAGGGTGCAAGTGGAGAGGTTGCCCTGCCCGCATTTGCGAGCATGACCAAGCTTGACAAAGACAGACCAAGCTTGACCAAGCGTGACAAAGACGGATCAAAGCCCGCCCAGACGCGCGCTTTGCCGCCGTCCCTTTCCGAACGCGAGCCAGAACGCGAGCTGGCGGGCCAGGGAGAGCTGAACCGTGTTGATGGTGAATTCCAAGGTACGCACGAAAAGACCTCCGACGGCGGCCAAGGCCTGGTCAATGAGCATTCAGACGAGGCAGCAGTACAACGATATACATTATTACATCAGGATCATATCTATTGGGTTGCATCGTCAAGCAAGTCACTTTCTAGACTTTGCCACCACCTCAACATACGAATACCACCCCGCTCCAGCAAGCGCAACCAGCATCCCAAGTCCATTGAGCAGCCCAATCTGGACATTAAACATCATGACCCCGAGGAGCACGGTCAGGCACTGCTTGACATTGCCGCACACGGTAATGGTCAATGCGCCGGCCAGCTTGTTCGTCTGGAATGACGACACGTTCAGGCAGAAGGCCAGGACTCCGTTGCCGATCAGTGCAATGGCGAGATGTGTGGTGAAGTTGCCCTCGGCCCGGAATTGAGCAAAAGCCGCCGCCTCTCCGCTGAGGAAGGCGTAGAAGAGCGACTGCACTGCTGCGAGTGGTGACAGTCGGAGGAGAACCTCGAGGGCGGGCAAGGCAAGCGAGCCTGTCATGAGCCTGTTTGTCGTGACCGTCTGGAACTGTCAGTGTCCTGTGTGTGCATCACTGTCATGATGTCGTGCGCTCACCTTGATAGCTGCTAGAACAACGCCCAGGAAAGTAAGGGAGGCGCCTATCAGGGTAGCGTAGTAGTCGCCGTATGTGCTGAGACCAACGCCGAGGATGACGGGCACCAGCGAGAGATAGGTAGACCAAGAGTACGTCCTGCCGAATATGCAGCGGTAGAGAGCAATGGTGGCCACCGGGGAGATTGACCGAGCAATCTGGTGGAAGGGTACCGACACGAGGGCAAGTGACACGTTTGATATGGCGATGTTGATGGTGAAGAGGAAGGAGAAGGCTAGCAGGCCGAGGTGTTCAGAGGACGTGAGCTTCCTTGGCGTGATCCAACCGCAAGCCATCATACCAAGGCAGCCGAGAGACGCCGCTGATGTGTGAATGGCAGTGAGAAGCCATGGGAAGCGGAACTGCTGTGGTGTTAGCGACTTGGCCATCCTCTTCAAACGTGTCCAACACTGACCGAGCCCAAGACAGCCTTGTTGTACAGAGTCAACGCCAGGTTCATGGCAAAGTAGATACCAAGGCATATCAGCTTTACTTTCGTGGACACCATGTACTCGGCAGCAACGTTGTCCTGCGTGGATGGTGCCACATGTTCGGCGTCTTTCTCTTCCGATAGCTGAGCTTCGACATCGTCGGAGTAGGGTCGATCATAGGAATCGCTTAGAATGGGCGACAAGTCTTGAGGTGATGAAGGCATCGTTTCGTATTGGGCCAGGTTCGACGGGAGATGTGGCGTAATGGGACGGATGACTGTTCGGACGGATGACAGCGAATAGACTCAAAATGAGCAACTGATTGAAATAGAAAAATGGAAACGAAGGGCTCTATGGGCAGTAAACAACTCTCGGAAGAGTCCACGAGATCAAAGTCGACCACTCACAGGGGGCCATAACGGCTCCTCGTTGGAATTGCACTTGCGTCTGATGCAATCAAAAGCGGCAGTGCCGTTTGGGCGTTGTCCCTAACGCCGCGTTCGCGGGTGCTGTAGCTCTGGCAGTGGGCTATACCTTACCGCTTATACGAGACCGCCTGGGCATACTACTGTGTGATGACATCTTGACCGTTACGGAGAAGGGGTGAAGAGGGAAGACGAACAAGATTGAAGGAGGTGTACTTGCCGCACTCCCGCCCCCGCACAGACGTCTAAAAACGCGCATTGGAGCCCTGAGCACCAGGAGCTGGAAGCATCACAACGCTTGGCGATACAATACACTCCCTCTCCGTCACTGGGGTGATTTACCGCATTGAACTCTATAGGCAGTTTACTATACTGTACGCTACAAGTCCTATTTGCTTGCTAAGCTGTGACCCATAGCTCTGCTTTTACCTACGTCACCGATCTGATATATTGCCGTCCCTTAGTACGGTTCACTATACGAGATCTACAACATACTATTGATGGTACAAGACTCGGTCGCTAGATGGGATTCCTGCCGTGCCCACACGTCCCTGAGAAGATGCGAATGATGAAGTGTCATGAGCGGTTGGAAACGAGTCTTGATATATATATCTATATATACAGTAAAGGGAAGCGCTGGTCTAGGTTAAGATATAGAGTCCAACAGGGTATTATTGCATCGAATGGGGAACGTATAGCAAGCAGTCTAAATGGCACTCCGCGCCTTTCCAATGCATTCGACCTGGAATCCGAGCTTCTCCAACTTGTGCGCATCCACCACTCTCCGTCCGTCAAAGACAAAAGCCGGCCTCTGCATCGTGTCTGCAATGCGAGACCAGTTCACCTTGCGGTTTCCCAGATCGGTCGCCACACGGCTGGCCTTCTTCGCGTGACGCTTGCTCACCATCTCCACTGCACTGTCGCCCTCACTCGCCTCGTGCGTCGAATCAGGCGGGCTCTCGACCGTGACTGGAAGCATTAGGGAGCTGCGCTTCCGGGCGTGTGTCTGTGCCATTGTCTCGTCCTTGTTGGAGAATTCGTCCCACTCGGTGAGGACGACCACTGCGTGCGAATCTGCCGCCGCGGAATAGGCGTCTTTGTGGATGGTCACACACCTGGCGATTTCCTCTGGTGACACGCCGTGGCTTTGGAGCTCTTCCCAGATGTCGGCTTCGGTGACCTTGGGGTCGTAGATCTGAACACGGGCACGCTCTGCAACGAGACTGCGGACTACGGAAATCGCTGCGCTCTCGCGGGTATCGGAAGTGTTCTTTTTGTAGGCGAAACCGAAGATTGCAATCTTCTTGCCGGTCAAGGTGTTGTGAAGTCGGGTCAGGATTTTCTTGGTGAAGCGCTCTTTCTGCCACTCGTTGATGGTGACGACGGAGTGCCAGTACGCAGCGACCTCTGGAAGATGAAGAGATGCGGCCATGTATGTGAGGTTTAGCACGTCCTTGCGGAAGCAGGATCCTCCGAAGCCGACGGAAGCTTGCAACATGCGCTTTCCAATCCTGGTGTCGAGGCCGGCAGCGTAGGCAATCTCGCCGATATCGGCACCAGTCTCCTCGCAGAGCGCGCTCAGGGAGTTGATGCTACTGATGCGCTGTGCAAGCAGGGCGTTCGCGGCAAGCTTCGCCAGCTCAGATGACCAGACATTCATTGTCAAGATCTTGCTCCTTGGTACCCAGGACGAATAGACCCCAACGAGGGCAGAAGCTGCGCGCAGCCCAGCGTCGGTCTGCATGGAACCAACCAGGATACGGTCGGGGCGAAGCAGATCGTTGACAGCCGTGCCCTCTGCAAGGAACTCGGGGTTGGAGAGTATCTCAAATTTGACTCCTGGTCTGCCGATAGCCCGGAGGATGTCTCTCATGCTGTCGGCGGTGCGGCACGGGACGGTGCTCTTCTCCACCACAATCTTGTCGCTCTCCGCCTCGGCGGCGATCATGCGAGTCGCAGACTCAAAGTACGCCAAATCGGGTGCCATTCCTGCCCCTGTGCCAGCAGTCTTGGTGGGTGTGTTGACACAGATGAAGATGATGTCTGCTCGCTTGATCGCTGTTTTGACATCGGTGGAGAAGAATAGATTGGGTGTGCGGTTGGGATCTGGATCGCGGCAGGCCTTGACGACCTCGAGCAAGCCAGGCTCGTAGATGGGTAGCGAGTCCGATTTCCATGCTTCGATACGGTTGGTGCTGAGGTCGACCACGTGCACCTCGATGTCTGGATTGTTCAAGGCGAGTACTGCACCGCTTGGACCGCCCTATGCAGGTCAGTATCGATGCAGAGGGTGCAAGGGGTGGAGAGTCCGTACGACAAAGCCGGCTCCAATGCAGGCCACATTCCGGATGCGCTGTGCCATTGTTGAGTTCGAATTAGATGATGCGTGAGTGAGTCGAGTATTAGTTGATCAATGCCAGCAGAGTATTACGAAATGGGCAGGCCTGCACAGCCGGGCTTATGTATCATCAAAGCAAAGGCATGACCTGGTACAGTCGGCCCCTGGATGTTGCCTTCCATGCCAACGGTCATGCACAAGCTTGCCATGACTTGTATCGCTTGTGGATAAGTTTGTGGAAAAGGAGCTGTGGAGATTGCCATCCCGGCTGGAACTTGACCCTCGATCAAGCAGACGTTGAACCGCGGGACCACAACCCTACTGCTGTGCAGCAGCGGCACATGGTCTCCTTGATCTACCAGTGGTACACGCGACGCTCAGAGATCTCTTGAGACTGGGCATGTGTGTCCTACCAGGAGCAACTCCAGCGGCAGTGGCAGTGCCAGTGTCAGTGCCCGGCCAAGACCTCTGTCCATATCGTGTAGTGAGTAGATCTGTTGATGCCAGATTTACAGGCCGATCATAAGCTCTTCTCCTGTGCTAAAGTCCTCGGTCCAAATAAGCTCGGCGAGGCCTGCGCTAGCGCCCTTCCAGATCTCCTCGACGGCCCCTTTGTACCTCTTGTAGCTGCTGACCATCCTGAGGTACCGTACTACTGTACTACTTACTATCCTTCCCGCTGTTGCAAGACGCGACAATAACTCTCGGGTGTCAGAGCCGAAAGCATCCCGAAGCAAGCTCTCACTAGCACAAGCGGTGGCGCCATTGCGCAAGCGGGATAGGCTCACGAAGAACGATTCCGCACCGGAGCAGTCACCACCGTTGATACTGTCAATGGGGGAATACGACGGGGATTGCGGTTTGGCAGGGGTTTGTCATGATGCACTCTTTTGTGGTCCGCCGAGTATACAAGTCGGCGGACTCGTCGTCGTAGATAAGTGGCCAAGACCGGCCAAGACCAAGCAAATAAACGACTTCCGAACAGACTGAGAGGTAGAGCACAGTAAACGAGTAACTCGCGAAATCGTTGTGGAACGGCAACTATCGCCTTCGTTCTATCATGTGCAGAAGGCCCTATTGACACAGTCGGCACAAGCACGAGTAAGATGTGTATTGATAGGGAAAGGCATTAGCGGCACTGGCGGATGCTTGACTGGCTATGGCTTCGTGAAGCTCTCGCATACCTTCGTATAGTCTTGAGTCATTCGCCCTTGATTCACCTTCCGTGCTGTCTCCCAACTTGGTTCAAGAATCCCTGCTCAATCGTTGTTTCCCAAGGCCAACATCGACAAATGGTCAGGCCCGCGGACAATTTTCGCCAGATGCGGTCTAGATCACAGTGGCTACCTTACTGTATCAAGCATGATCAGCAGGACCCTGCGTGGGAGACTTTTGTGGAGCTATACAGGGGCGCCCCTCTCCTGCCCGTGCCGATGACACTTGGCGCTGTGGGACTCATCTCCAACGAAAACGTCGGGCGATTGGAAGCCTCGCGAAAGGATCGCCTAGTCCCAGGAGGTTCTGCGCGGCCCCTGAGGGGAGTCGGTGCCTGCATGATGGGCGCTAGTCACCAATACCTCTTTGTAGGTCACGGCCCGTTCTCTGCGTTTCGACAGCTCTACAATAGCTATAATTCTTTGTTGATCCTTCCGCGACTGTCGTGTGCGCACGAATGAACATGGCGTTCTCGCTCTGGCAGCAGTCTCCATCATGGCTACACAAACTTTCATCTCGCATACTCCCCGACGAGCAGCGCGAGCATCTCATCGACGCCGATTACCGATGGGGGACGGAGAAGCATGGCGATGAGCCGTCGCGATACAATCGCGGAGCTTCCCTGCCTTATAGAATGCGCAAGATCGCACTGTACTTCCTGCTAGTCACGGTCTTCCTCATGCTCGGGAGAGGCATCTTTTCGGTACGCTCTGGATGTCGATGCCTGCGAAGTGTTCCCTTATCTGACAGCGCAACAGTCACATCATGCTGGACGCGGTACCACGACTGCGAATGAATTTGCTTTGGAGAAGCCGCGCTATCTGCACTACTTTCTGCAGGCGCCCGGAAACAGTTCGGATCTCTGCAAGGCGGTAGTGAGCGCAGCAGCGCTCGATTACCCGACCCCAGCCATCGCAGGATGGAGACAGACACGGCAGGGCGAGAACCCTCACTTTCGCGGCGTTGATGACGTCGAGTACTTCATCAGGAAGTTGGACGAACCGCGTCAGGACGACATGATTCTGCTGGTCGATGGGACACGAAGCTGGATGCAATTGCGGCCCCAGGTGCTGCTCGATCGCTACTACGAAATCATCCACCGCGGAAATCAGCAACTGGAGGCCGAACTGGGCCAGACGATGATAGACAAGGGCATCCGGCAGGAGATTGTATTCGCCGCGCGAGAAGACTGCTTGCCCATCACGGAAGACGATCCGGCTTGCTATGCTGCGCAGGCCCTGGGCAAGTCCTCGGACAAGGACCGAGGCTCGAAACCCATGTACCTGTCTTCCGGCATCATCATTGGGCCAGCGCCGGCGATCCGGCGGCTGTTTGTCGCAGCACATACAATTGCGAACAGTACCACGGAGCCACACAGCCTCGATCGCATATTTGGCCAAATACTCGCAGACCAACAACTGTACCGCGAGAGCGTCGGTCAGCAGCATGCACCTCCTACTGTGCGCCTGACCAACTGGGCGTCGGGAGCCGTAACTGAGCCTGATGACGGGAAAGCGGAATATCTAAGACAGATGTACGAGGCGGTCACGCATGGAAACCAAACATTCGAGTATGGGTTTGGGATTGACCACGACGGTCTGCTTGGCGTGACGGCAGACCCAGCAACGCAGGACCTAGACTGGCTTGTCCATGGCGATCCGGATCAGATGGGTGACGCTGCGCAAGCGCGACAAATGAAGAGCGTTCCGAGGCTGCAACAAGATGTGTCGGATTCATTGCCGCCATTCTGGACCTTTGGGAACCGTGGCCTCCCGCGCGAGCGCACGTGGGACGAGGTGCCGCTGCTCACAAACGTGCGGACGGGCGTCACACCGGCCATTGTCAACCGTCACAGCGATGTCAATCTCGGCGAGGAGCATTGGAAGGAGTGGTGGCGCAAGATGTACTTTCACGACTACGCGCGGGCTCTCTGGGAGGGTCGGATTACAGAGCCAGTGGGGCCTGTGGCAGTGGCAGGTCCGGTCGGCGAGCCGATGCGACAGTGGTGGGGCGCTGAGAGCTGGCGGGGAGGAGTCAGGATCCGGAACGGGATCAGAGGTGCGTTGGACGTCTACGGCTCCGGCTCCGAAGGCATCTGGAGCAATTGGCAGAACACCTGTGGAGACCTCGAGGAGGAGATATTCGCGGACGGAAAGGGCGTGTGGAAGCTAGGTCCGGACCATCCATGAGCGACCGCGGTTGATTTGCCGTGCATGCCCTGAGATGTGGGAGGCTTTGTTCTACTACCACTGTACCTTAGCGTCGAATGTATACCTGCCTACTTTTGGACACCACCTGCCCCTGGTCCGATGCAGCGCGAGTGCCCTACCGTACGAGGCGTCCAGCACCTGCGGTAGTGGCAGATCCTCGGGCATGCCACATGCGAGTTGAGCGAGTCGTGTGGTGTGACACGAGAGCAGGGCCGTGGTGCTGCATGGTGTCGGCCCCGCACGCCCGATTCCAAGGTCCAGCACGCTGGTGTGGCCTATTTCCGACCCACGGCCATTGCAAGTCGTCATGTAGGTAGCTACGGCCTATATATTGCAGCCGCCGCCAGACCCGGATCACTTTCGCCAGCCCTGCAGCCACCACTCCAATCAGCTCCCCATCCTGCCCCCTCACTGTCATCAACCGCCATGGCCGACGCACTCTGGTTCACGCCGCTGCAGATCGCGACGACGCTTGGCTCGGCCATCAACTTTGGCGGCTCGTCGCTCCAGTCGCCGCTGGTCATGAAGATGCTCGTCGACGTGCCCGTCCCCATCCACTACTCCGGCAAGCAGGTCGCCTACCTCCTGCACAACAGCGAGTACTTCTTCCCCCCGCTCAACGCCCTCTGCTCGCTCGGCAACCTCATCCTGACGGGCTTTGCCTACTACTACTCGGGCAAGTCGCGCACCGCCTCGGCCAAGTTCCCGGCTCTCGCGGCGGCCACCGGCTTCAACATGATCACGACTGCGTACGCGCTCGGCATCATGGTCCCCATCAACCAGCGCTTGACCGTGCTGTCCAAGGAGATGGAGCAGAACGCCGCCAAGGGCGAGGAGAAGTCTGCCGCCCAGGACAAGGCGGCAAAGGAGTTCAGGCAATTGGAGAACAAGTGGATCAAGCTCAACCTGGGACGTGCCTGTGCCATGTTCGCTAGCGCCGTCGCCGGTGCAGTGGCTCTTGTTGCCTAGACGCTGCAAGGATCACAGCCATGCGCTGGCCATGGCTACAGACAGGGGAACGGACATACATACGGGCAGATGGCATGACGGGCGGACGGACAGACAGTCAAACAAGAACCGAGGGTGTTTGACGGATACATGACGGCATTGGGCATAATAGAGGGACGCCGCCCTGATTCACTCGGCGGGGAAACACCAAGTAGCGAAAGAGACAGGGCGAGAGAGACAGCACTCAGATCAGCTTAGCACAGACCATAGCGGTGGAAACGGAAACTGTAGCACTCGATATACTTTTGAGCAAGCAACGCAGCCGAAGAACCGTGCGCGTTTCCGACGTTGGCAGCTCATTGGACTGGCCCGGACTGTCTATTGTATAGCCAGCCAATAGAAATCGTATCAAATCTCGGACTCTATTAACCACGCCCAGTCTTCGCGGACCGTGTCGACCGTCAAATGCTCCGATGCGCCGTGGCGAGCACAGTCGCTCATCAGCCAGAGCATACAGTACCGTGGCTCAATCAAAGCCGGGAGCGGGCCTAGGTGCTCTGGGGCTGGCGCCGTCGCGCCTTGGGCTGCGCATGCATGACGCACCGGACGCTAATTTCCCTGGCAGAGGACAACAATAGCGTTGTAGCCTTGGTGGAGGTACGAGGCGCCGGTAGGGAACAAACTGTCTCCTCTTGTTCTCCTCGCATCCTTACTGTCTCTCCGTACCATTCTTCGTCCAAACATGAGCGGCAAAGAACCAACACCAGAAAACGGAACCCTGTTGCAGGGGTTCGAGTGGAACGTCCCTGCGGATGGCAAGCACTATCAGCGTCTGCTTGGTGCGGTACCGGGGTTGAAAGCCGTGGGCGTCAGCAACATCTGGCTGCCGCCCGGATGCAAGGCCAGCAGCATCGAGGTAGCGGCAATGAGGATGTATGGATCCCAATCAGCAGCTAATAAGCTTTTCGACAGGGCAATGGCTACGACATTTACGACATCTACGACCTCGGCGAGTTCGACCAGAAGGGACAAAAGGGCACCAAATGGGGGACCAAGGAAGAGCTGTTGGAGCTGTCCAAGAAGGCGAAAGAGGCGGGCGTGGGCCTCTACTGGGATGCCGTCCTGAACCACAAGGCGGCCGCGGACAAGAAGGAGAAGGTCAAGGTCATCGAGGTGGACAATAACGGTATGTATGCTCTAGAGAACCGCTGCTGGCCCCTACTGATGATGCCGGCAGACCGCAACAAGGAGGTTTCGGGAGCCTACGAGATCTCCGCGTGGCTTGGCTTCAACTTCCCCGGCCGAGGCGACACGTACTCGAAGCAGAAATACCACTGGTACCACTTCAGCGGCACCGACTATGACGCCGGCAACAACCGCAACGCCATCTTCAAGATCCAGGGCGAGAACAAGGGGTGGAGCGAGAGCGTCGACGATGAGGATGGCAACGCAGACTTCCTCATGTGTGCCGACCTCGACTACTCCCACCCGGAGGTCGCGGACGATGTCAAGAATTGGGGAACCTGGATCACGAAAGAGGTCGGCCTCAAAGGCTTCAGACTGGACGCCGTGCAGCACTTTTCCGGAACATTCACCCAAGAGTGGGTCGACAAGTTGCGGAAGGAGTGCGGAGACGACATTTTCGTGGTCGGGGAGTTTTGGACCGGCGAGGTCCAGACAATGTGCGACTGGCTGCAAAAGATGGACAGGAAGTTCTCCTTGTACGACTCGCCCTTGGTCTACAACTTCTCCACCCTCAGCAAGTCCGAGTCTGCAGACCTGAGAAAGGTCTTTGACAACACCTTGGTCCAGGTCGAGCCCATGAATGCAGTGGTGCGTTGCCCTGCAATCCTTGTGCTGGTCTGACGTGGTTGCTGACACTTCCCAGACATGCGTGATGAACCACGATACGGTACCGCCGACCTCACTCCAGGATAGTGCAAGCATGCTGACAAGAGTGTAGCAACCCGGCCAGACTGTCGCGACGCCTGTCGAGGGATTCTTCAAGCCTTTGGCGTACTCGCTCATTCTGCTGCGTAACAAGGGCTACCCCTGCATCTTCTACGGCGATCTCTACGGCATCAAGGGCGAGCACGAAGAGCCTCCGGCGTGCGGAGACAAGCTCGCAGACATGATTCTGGCGCGAAACCTGTACGCCTATGGAGAGCAAGATGACTACTGGGACAACGCCAACTGCATTGGGTTCGTCAGGAGAGGTACACATGACCGACCGGCTGGCCTGGCCTGTCTCATGTCCAACACCGGGCCCAACGAGATCCAAATGCATGTCGGACCTGAGCACAAGGACGAGATCTGGACCGACGTTCTTGGCTGGGAACAGAGAGAGGTCAAGATTGATGGCGAGGGCAACGGCCTGTTCTGCTGTCCTGGTACCAGCGTTGCCATCTTCGTCAGGAAGGATGCTGCCGGCAGGGACCGATTCCCTGTCAACTTTGACAGTGACATTTACAAGAAGTAATCTGGGAGCTGCAGGAGGCGATGATATAGAATGTAGAAGCTGGATAGACTTGGATAAAGAAAGCATAGCACCCGCGACATCAGGAAGTTCTCATCGCAGTCAAATGTGGTCATCAAAAGGGCTGCCCTGATTCCAATTACACACTCGAGACATTACCACTCAATGCGGATGCACCGACTTAGGAGCTCAACTTGAAAGCGTCCTGACCTGTCAATACGGAACAGCAATCGCGAGTCCGAGTGTACTGCTGGTCCAGCATAATGAAATGGAGTAGACGAGAATCTATGAACTTTCCTAGAGTCCATCTCTCAACATCAAGAATTGCTTATACCTATTCATCGTCATCCTTCGACAAGCCTTGCCCCATATCATCATCGGTGCGGTGGTGGCCAGGAACGCAAATGACAAGACCCCGATCGCAATGTACGTGTCCAGCGTGCCATCTGCAGATAGCCAGGGATCCGCCGTGAAGGTGAAGATCATCCCAATCGTGTTGTTGATGACCGCAACCCCCACCATACCCTCAAGGACCATGTCAGGGTACGAGTCCTCGAGGTAGGCCATGCTCAGATCGCCCGCGTTGCCCCATCCAAAACCAATGAAGCCAAGGGCTACAATCGGTACGGGCCACGCCCACTCGTACGCGGTGCCGACACCGAACAGGATCAGACCTGTTGGGAAGATGATCGCGGCAGGCAACAGCAGCCACAGACGCATCTCTGGTTCCTGGATGCCGCCGTTGCGCTTCGTCATCCATCGCATAAATCGATCGGAGAACCATCCGCCGTACGCACATCCTATGATCGCGCCAATAAGGCAGGGAACATTCATACGACCGAGCATGATGTCGCTGTAGTTCCAGGGTGGTAGATACCACACATCGCCCTCGGTGGTGAGGTAGAAGGTCAAGAATGCGTCTTGTGCGCCCCACTGGAGGCCTGCAAACCAGACGGCCGGGAACGTGAAAATACGGAGCGTGTGGAACAGTCGGGAGAAGTACTGCTTGAAGCCGGTGCCACGCACGTTCTCCGCGCGAGTGATCAGAGCGATGCGTTGCCGATATGTCTTGCGGGTGTGAGAACTTGGATGCACTTGGTTGGAGGATCTCCGCGCAAGGCCCGCATCGGCTGCCTCCTTGTCCTTGACGTCCGAGCTGGAAGAAGACGTAGCTCCCAAACCAACGTCTTCCATGGCAGGCGTGGGATAGCCGTTCTCTTTGGGCTCGCTCACACTGACGCCTTCCAGTGTGAGGTACTTGTTTCGATCAAAGGCCGTTTCTTCAAGTCCAAAGTACAGGAGTACCAACATGAAGCCGGAGATGATGGCCCCGAACCAGCCAATCCATCTCCATCCCATGTTGGTCGCAATGACACTGGCTATCAGGGGCCCTACATAGGTTCCGGCACTGATGGCAAACATGTACGCGCCGAGGACAGCACCACGCTGGTGCTGGAAGAAGACGTCCATCAAGGAAAGCTGTACCAACGCCTCGGAGCATGATTCGGAGGCGCCGACGAACAGCTGGTTCCATTGCGTGTTGGACGTGTTGTTTGCCAACGCAAACCAGATACCACCAAAGAGGCCGAGGGTCATGCAGATGAGATACGTGATGCGACGTCCGTACAGCCACACGGCAGGCGAGATCAGGAACGTCCAGTAGCCAATGGCACAGAACAGGATTCCAGCGCCAACGTTCAGCGCATCGTAACTGACGCCCAGCTCGGCGTTCTGACCGTCCTGGGCGGACGTGGCATCGTTCGTCGTCGCTGCTGTCACTGCCGTGAGGAGAAGCAAGAGGAACGCGTGCCAGTACTTCCGCGCAGAGCCCCAGTGGAGTGGATCATCGGGGTGGTTCGTCGGCTGGGGCGCGAGAATGATGTCGCCATGCTTTTTCAAGTCCGAGTGGCGAGAGAGGGCCAGGCCTTGTTCGTCGTACAGGCGTTTGGTGCCAGTCGGGAAGTCAACGTCGGCCATGGTCCTTGGCAGTTGAAGCGCCAGCGCTTTGCGAAAACGTGCACGAGATGATAATAATAAGTGTGCATATGAGTTTGCACTTATGGTCGAGCCATGTGGAGACCTTGAGATAAGGGCCCGCCTCGGGAGCATGGCATAGGCTGTACTTGCCTGTCTCGGGTTACGACGGTAAGCACCGATGGGCGATGCTTGCTCCCCCACTTTCAGGCGTCTGTTGCGGCGCTCGAGTCCATGCTGGGGATTGGCTGAGCACAAGCGTTATCAGTCCCTTGAGCATAGCCACGCGATCTGACAGCTTCTGCAAGCCGTCTTCCGTCTTATTACAGTGATAGCAAGTAGAAAGCCCTGCCGGGGAGCGCCTATCTGCAGATTAGGTCAGAGTGTACGGACCGCAGATGGCATGCCTGACAAAGCTTTGACCAGCTTTGTATTGCCACGGCCATGGTGAGGAAGACGATGCCTCGAAGCCAGACCGCTCATGCCACGATGGCTGTTGAAAGACGGCATAGATCGCGAAATGGCCTTGATGACGTCTCAACCAGTGAACCTCTTGAGGTCGATCAGTAAGCAAATGCGACATGACTGGACGATATCGAAGAGGAGCAGTTCCTCTGCACTGAAGTAGAAGAGTTCCGGCACCTCAGCTGCCGCGCTAAGTCCCGGCTCTCCGTTCCTGTGAGGCAGGAAGCTTGCGCTTGCCCACAGCTGGTACATGCCAGGTATCGTCATTGATAGGTCGAAGGGGTGAATCGGAGACAGAAAGCAATGGGGAGACGATGGATGTGAAAAGGGCGAGGATGTCCATAAGATAGTCATCTTTGGTGAATTTACAAGACACAACACAGCAGTAAATGATATGGTTCAGGATGAAAAGGCAGAACGGGCCTTCTTGAGGAAGGTGTGCTGGCTTGAGGTCTAGATAAGTACTGAGTTAGGAAGCTGGCGTAATGACTTGAGGCTGTCGGGGTGGGTCGTCGGTATCGGGGTTGACGTTTGGGGCACAGCATTAGACTCGTATCAGCTCAGCCAGCCACCACTCTTGTCTAATGTAAACTCAGCTACAGTACGTGTATCTCATTACTCCTCCACCAGAGCTTCAGCAAGCACGATCTCGCAGGGCTCACCAACGTGTCTCCCGTCCCCAACCTCTGTTCCTAGGGGGGCCTTATCTGGGCGTGAACAACTAGACCAGATCTCCTCCCGTTTTAGCTCATTACTGTTGTTGAAAAATGCAACAATGACTTCCATGGGGTCCATCATAAAGCGTCTAGAGAGAAAGTGTTGGTAGGTACTCAGGCCATGTGTGATACCTTGACGGGATTTATTGGTGATCGCGGCGATTCTCCGGGGCGACTGAGCGTTTTCCGAGTTGTTATCCGAATAGCGCCCCCCGGCCTCGTACTTTTGGAAGCTCTCATGAAGCTAAGACGTGCACCTCATCATTTGTCTCACGCCTCCCATCGCGCTCGTATAGCATACTCTGCATATATTAACAAACGAGTAAACGGAACTTGGAGTGCTGTTAAGCATGGCTGCACTTCTTGCTGGCAAGTCGTGCGCAATTACGGGTGGAGTCACTGGTATTGGTCGGGCAATAGCCTTGGAGTACCTACATCAAGGAGCATCCGTGGCTGTCAATCATCTGGGAGATGACCGGTCAAAGGAGCACTTCCAGAGTATGCTCGGAGAAGCGCCCAAGGGAGCAAGGTTGATCGAAGTAGGAGGCGACATTGGCACAGCAGGGACTGGCCGAGCGCTGGTCGCCGCTGCGGTCGAGCACTTTGGTAGGCTCGATGTGTTCGTGGCCAATGCTGGAGTTGCCACTTTCGCCGATTTCTTGACGTGAGCAATACTGCAGCAATTATGCCATGCCCGGAATCGCTGATCAAGGAGCGCGCAGACTTGAGCCAGAGGTTTTTGAATCACACTTGCATACAAACTACAGAGGAACATTCTGGTCGACTCAGGCTGCGGCGCGCCAGATGGTCTCCCAGTCTCCGCAAGGGGGCAGCATCATCGGAGTGGCTTCCATCAGCGCGTTAGTTGGAGGCGAGCAACAAGTGCACTACACTCCAACAAAGGCCGGCGTTCTCAGCATGATGCAATCAGAGGCCTGCGCACTGGGAAAGTACGGCATCAGGTGCAATGCTCTCTTACCAGGCACCACTCGAACTCAGTTGAGCGAGAGAGATCTTGCAGATCCGAAGAAGCTGGCCTACATGGAGGAGAGGATCCCGCTTGGCAGGGTGGCAGAACCTGAAGACATGGCCGGGCCAGCCGTGTTCCTCGCAAGCGACATGAGCCGCTACGTGGTGAGACTTAATGACCACTACATGAGGGTGTCCCTTTCGGCTGACGTTTGTCCAGAGCGGTGCACAGTTGTTGGTAGATGGTGGTCTTTACGTACATCTTCAATAGATCGGCTCGCAAAAGATCTCCCACGCAACATCGGGATATGGAGCTCGACCGGCAGTGCGATCTACCAGTGACGGAATTAATCCCTGATGCTAATGTACCGGCCAGAAGAGTAAAGCGAGAACCGGGCAACGAGGTATAGATCGCCAATACACGGCCGAGGACAGAACGGGACCACTACATCACTGTTATCCTTACCAGTAAAAAGAAGACACAGACGACGACTTTTTAGCGTTGGCAGAGAGTTTATGTACGAAAAGCGAGGCCAAGGACTCCGAAATCAGAGATGATGCCTAGACGTGACGAGCAAATGCACGTAGGGTATATCGCCTGGACCAGCTCCACATTTATAAGCCCTCTGGCTTCATATCACCCCCTGACAGGCCTTTGGGCATCTCGCCAGGCACCTCGCTCATCTTGCCGAGCACACCGGTGCGCTCGGTGCTGCTGCCTTCGCTTGAGTACTCGCGCTTCACCTCCTGGCCCTCGATGTGAGTCTCGGTGGCGCCGAGCATCATGTGCTGCACGTTGACCTTGGGACCCTTGAACCACTTGCGTGCCGACACGGCCCACCAGATCATGATGATGCACATTGGGCCGCCGTACACAAGGCAGGTCCAGTTCATGTTGGAGACACTGGCGGTATGTTAGGAGACCGGCTTATGACGGGAGGGGAAATTGATGAGTGAGACATACGTGAGGTCGCTGCCCGTGACGGAGGGCAAACAAAGCACTGGAACCATGAGGGCGACAAAGGCGCTGGCGATGCAGCCTATAGGAATTGAGAAGCGGCCGAGGTTCCACGGTCCTAAACAGCTTGTCAGCACCTGCGTAGGAGGTAAGCACCTACGATACGTACCAGCGCGGAAGCGGTTGCCGACAAAGAAGACGCGAATGAAGATGGGGGTGGTGAAGGCGACAAAGGCGGCGATGGCGCCGATGCTAAAGAGGGCGCCAATGGCCAACTCGCCGCCAAAGATGAGCAGCAGGAGGATGCAGCCGACGGTCGTGTTGAACCACACGGCGTTGACGGGCGTGTGCGTGTGCGGGTTGACGTGCTTCCAGTACTTGCTCAATGGGAAGCAGTCGTCGCGAGCGTATGCGAATGTCACGCGCGACGCGGCAATCATGCAGCCCTGGCCCATGGCGAAGCCGGCAATAATGGTCAGCGATAGCACCGCCATTGCGATTTTGGTCGGCATGACTTGGATCAGGTAGGCGGCGAACGGCTGGCCGAGGTCAGAGGTCAACGCAGCGCTAATGTCGATGACCGTGTATGCGACGACGAGTTGCAGGAACCAGCCGAAGACGCCGCCGACTGCACTGGTCATGAAGATGGCACGCGGGGAAGCAATGCTGGCGTTGCTGCATTCTTCTGCGAGATGGAATGGCGAATCGTATCCTGACGTTGTATAAGTATGCGTGTCGTGCGGAACAGTCAGTCAAGCGAACTCACCGGACATGGTCCAAATCACGCCGATGAACGACATGAGGACACCAACACCCTTGGGGAAGTCGGTGCCTTCGTAGATAGTGCCCCAGACCTCGGAGCTGGGCGTGAACTTCGGCAGGCCTTGGGATTCACGGTTCGTGCCTGCGGGGATGATGATGATGACGACAATCAGTGCAATAATGTTGAAGGTGCTGCCAACGCTGTTGACGCGAGCAATCATCCTGGTGGGGAGGGAGGCCATGCAGGCATGGATTAACATGAGGAAAACCGTGAGGAGGTAGGTCTGGTAGTTCTGCGGAACGTATGTCGGATCGTTGATGCTTGCACATGCGAGGATCATGGCCGCAGTGCCGTAATTGACCGAAGGTGCGCCGGTGACCTGTCCCATCCAGTTTGACCACCCAGTAATCCAGGCGGCGAGAGGGCCCCAGCCGGGAGGTGCGAGAACCGCAGACGCGTAATAGAGACCGCCAGACGTTGGCATGCTCGAGCACAGCTCAGCCATGCTTGCTGCGACAGACTGGATGCCTACCATGGCGACGAGCCAACCCCATGTCATGCCTAGCGTTGGTGTCAGCCTTGCGTCCCGATTCTACTCCGTTCAAGTTGTGAGGCCGTACCAGCAGTTCCAGCATAGCCCATTCCGTAAAAGAGCGTCGTTGCGAAACTGGGCAGCAGGCCCAGCACGGCGAAACTGACGCAGAATGTCGTCCACAACGTGAACTCTCTCTTGAACTCGGGCTTGTAACCAAGCGCAGCCAGCGTCTCCTCGTCTGCGTTCCATTCTCGGTCCGGGTCAAAAGGAACATCCCCGCCTTTGAGAACAGACGTCACTTGTTCTTCGGCAACACTCTTCCTGCGAGAAGCGACTGAGGCATTGCGGTCGGCCATGAGCGCGAACTGTGGGATTAGGCGTTGAAAGATTGTTAAGACGCAAGAAAGACCAACAAGACTCGATGGGTGATTAAAGGACCGCTACTACCCGGCTTATATTCATTTTACCTTTGATCCTCGAGCGATAAGGATGGGAGCTCGTTATGCCACTACACCGCAGACGGCATGCCTAGCCCTGCGAACCGGAAGAGTTAGCCAGTCGCGCGTGACGCGAGTGGTGCAGCGAGCCGTACCAAACTTGCCACTTCGCAAGTCAACGCCATCGTGCATGATAAGTAGGCGGACTCAACGTCGTGTACGAAAGCTAGACCTTGCTCTTATCTCGCCCCTCGCTACTGACCAATGGGCAGACCACGATTGCCGATTCAGCCCTAGGTGATTCTCTGATTCTCCCTTTGCCTTCCCTTCTCGGCTGGCGGAACCCAAGCCTAACGCTATTAGGCAATCGGAGGCGACATGGGTTGCGGGGGATCAACGCGGCCAGTGTGCGACCACGGTGACACATCCAATTGGCTAATGGGAAAATGACCAAAAAGACAGTGCTTTTTCTTGGAGTGGACAATACTTGCACCTAGGCAAATCTTGGTAGGATATGCAAGGAGGCGACCGTCAAGAAAGCGACATTCGAGACGCTTGTAGGCAGGCAGAGCTCTGTCAGGATGGAATCGGCGCTCGAGGATAATCGGACGAGGTCAAGAAGGTTGGGCGCGTGGCTGCAGTCTCTCAGGCAGGCAGGCTCGTGGTTCCGACCCTTGAGCGACCTTGTGCTTCCGAAGCCGCATTGCCGCCGTGATTCGGGACGGTCTTTGCGATACGAAACTGGTGGAGAGTCTCTGTCGCAGACGAACGCGACTGTACCTTGTCTAAACCAAGCGCAATTCCGGACCCTGACCGAGCGCGATCATGCCTGTTGCCTGTTGTGTCGAGCGATATCGCCCTTTGTGCCACGGAACGACGGGCCGGAACAAGTGCTCGACCTACATAGATGGATGAGGGATCGCAACAGGTTGTTCAATCTCGAAAGACAATGCGGACCTGCTTTTAAGATGGGCTGTCGGGGAGCGTATTCACATCGGGGTCGGGGTGGAGGTTCGGGGTACATTATGGCATCATATCAGCGTAGTCAGCCGTTATTCATAATGCTCTTCCTCTCAGCTAGCCACCGACCAAGCGCTGGGCGAACAGTATCACAGGCTTCAAAAGAAGGTAGCAGTCCAATGGCCAGACTACTATGAAAAGACCTATCCAAGCATCTCTTTCTCGACGATCGTTGTTATTAGGCGAGGGCACTTTCCAGACGTGGAATGACTCGTCACCACCATCACCACAAAACAGTCTACAGCAACATCCATGGCTCTGGTGGATTTAGCAGGTGGAGAAGAAGCGCTCCTAATCTACAGCCTGTATGGTTTGGACCTTGATAACACGTCGCCTGTGTCTCGAACTATCTCCCGTGGCGCTGTGATACTGCACCTTGTCGTCAGTTTAGAAGCAGAGGTCAGAACCCTCATCAGGACAATCGACGTCCACTTGGCACCGGATATTCGGCGACGAAGTTAGAATTAGGATGCGCCACTATAAGCCATGCCGGCGTACGGCCGTTTCTCTAGTCAGGGCAGGCGATGGTAACAAGGCAGCCGCAGGGCTTCAGTTGTGATGATGCACTGGCGCTATACGGGCTGTTTTCCTCTTCGGCAGGCGCGATAAGCTTTATTATGTATATTGTAAGTAAACCCGAGAGCTAACAGGATCCAGGATCTCGAGAACGGGACCTCGTTGTTATCGGTCGAGTCACTGTGCATAGCTAGAATGTCGTACGTCGTAGGACTCGCCAATGCCGGTTCAGTGCCCCTTGCCAGGATTCTAGGCATCACTCTAGGCACCAAGATTGACTAGCGTTATCGGTATGTTGCCAATATACACATGGGATGGCGCTTATTTCTTACTTATACGACCCGCGACCGGGGCTCCGCGTCTGCAACCATAATTTCACGCGACATGTGTTGAATCCACTACGCCTGTAGATAGCGTCTTTGCGGTCGGCTGACTCAATCTTGATTGCTGTACATGATCGTAGATCACAGCGGTACCATCGAACTGCACTTGGCGTCTGACAAGAGCTGCCCCTTTGCCAACATGAGTCCTGCTCCAGCCAGTCAAAGTATTCTCCAGGAACCATTCTCTCAGCCCGCCGGATCGGCAATCAGCATCCCATATGGCCATCCCGTGCATGCCTTGCGCAAGCAGCCGTTCTGTCACAATGTCGAAGGCTGGGGTCCGTTCAACCCCTCCGGCGACAACCTCACACGGTGCTTCCTCGACGCTTCCATAGCCATTTTCGCCATCTGCGGAGTCCTGCTGGGGCTTTGTGCAGTATGGTATCTGCTCAGACGAGATGTGCGGATGCCGCTGGTCGGAACCTGGGTTTTCAGTGCTAAGATGGTGCGTTTCATACTCTTGCTCAGGACCAGACATGGCGGCCAGACTTGCCATGCGAAGTCGTCGCCTCGAGATATGCCACTCATGCCTAAAAGATCGAGAGCTCTGACTGACCTGTCTGTCAAATTTCTCAGGCTGTTCTTGGTCTCCTGACCTGCATCGCTGCTGCACAATCATTCCTCACACTTGCTCAGAGCCCTAAAGCTGCTCTGAAAGACGTCCAATTCTGGGCACCAATGGTTACTTTCCTATCTCTCATTGTAATCTCAACGGTGCGATGGATCGAAAACCGACGGAGTCGAGCCCCAAATGCTGTGGTGCTATTCTACTGGCTCGTCTTTAGCGTTCTCTACGCAGTCAAGACAATTTCTCTGGCTTCTCAGACCAGCGATCGGTCTCAGCTACCGAGACTTGCCCTCCACCATGCCAGCCTCGGACTGGCACTTTAGGAATTTTCTCTCGAATGGCTCGTACCTGTGTCTGGACGCCCGAAACATTATCCCGGCCGGGGAGATGAGAATCCACGGAACTATACTGACGTGTTCTCCGAAATGATGTTTTCATGGCTTTCCCCTTTTATGAATTACGGGTATAGCAACACCATCACCGAGAACGACCTATGTGAGCCCCGGGCGGACGATACTGCCAAAAGCTCAGGCTCTCGACTCAAGCATGCCTGGGAAAAAGCCGAAGCCAAAGGACCACCGTTAATGGCCCTTACCTTGATACAAGCGTTTGGCACGGAATTTTTCCTCTCTGGTTTGTTCGAGCTCTTGACCACCGTCTTGAGTCTGATACAACCTCTGATCTTGCAGTACTTCATTATTTTCGTCGGAAGTCGCGCAACTCCGAATCCTCAGCCATATGCCAAGGGCGTAGCTCTCGCAGTGGCCATGTTCCTGATATCCGCTCTTGACACGCTGGCCAAGCAACAAACTACTCAACTTTCCATAGAGATGGGTAACCATGTCAAGACAGCGTTGCAGGTCAAGTTGTATCAAAAAGCGATAAGGCTTTCAGGTTCAGCTCGCGGCGCCAAACCCACTGGCGACATTGTCAATTTGATGAGTGTCGATACGCAAAAGGCAAGTGATTACTTTCATCGCCTGGCCGACATCATGTTGCTCACCTCGTGATTTTTCACCAACAACTTCTTCAAGTCTTGTCGCCAAGAGTCTTATTGCCAAGGAGTCGACAGGCAACTGCATGATCGGCCCTACTGACAGTTCAACTAGGTCTGGATGGTAGTCCGTCTCGGTCACTGGACTTGGTCAGCTCCTCTACAGCTCATCCTTGGCATGCTTCTCCTATACCGGCTCGTGGGGTGGTCGATGTTCGCAGGACTAGCTATAATGGTCGTCACATTGCCACTCAATGCAATCGTTGTACGCTTCGCTTCTCGCTATCAACGGGCGCAAATGAAAGCCAAAGATGGGAGGACGAGACTCATAACGGAGATCATCGAGAACATGAAATGTGACTCATCGGCCTGTGGATTGAGGCGATAGTCTCCGGCAAGCGACTGACCGAATTCTTCCGCTGCGATGAACTACAGTCGGGCGCAGTCACCCGAAATATGCACACGAATGCCTCTGGTGAGGCTGTGGCTATGGAGCACGCGACCTTTGCTCCGAGCAAGGACGATGCAAAGGTACTGCTCGATGTTGGCCACTTCTCGAGCCAGGCTGGCCAATTGAGCTGCATCATTGGCCAGGTTGGCGCTGGGAAGTCGACGTTCCTCAACGCAATCCTTGGCAACTTGTATAAAACGAAGGGAGACGTGACAGTGTGCGGCACCGTGGCTTATGTTCCTCAGACTGCATGGATCATGAATGCAACCGTGCGGGAAAACATCACTTTCGGCCGTCCATGGGATCGCGAGTTCTACAACAGAACGCTCCAAGCCTGTGCTCTGCTGCCCGACCTCGGCTCACTCCCGGACGGCGACAACACAGAAGTGGGGGAAAAGGGAATCTCTTTGAGCGGTGGCCAGAAAGCTTGCCTGAGCTTAGCTCGAGCTGTCCATGCACAGGCTGACGTCTACATTCTCGACGATTGTCTCTCAGCGGTCGATGAACATGTTGGGAAGCATTTGATCCAGACGGCATCCATTCCCGCGTACCAGAAGCAGCTCGCCTTCTCCCAAGAAAATGAAACTCGCATTGATGCGAATCTACGCGTGTTTTACATATACATCGCTGCCAACAGGTGAGGCCTTGAGAAGACCACGATGAGAATTGGTGATTGACGTGTTGTGCCAGATGGGTACTTCTCCGCCTCGAGGTTCTCGGGTCCATTGTCATTGGCAGTGCAGCAGGTCTTGCTGTTGTAGCGCTCGCTGCCGGATATGAAACTTCGGCTGGTTCCGTAGGGCTGGCAATGTCGTTCGCCCTGCAGATCACGTCGGCCCTGAGGTAAGACACGAAGAATTGTCATGTGTCCACAATGCACCTCTTGTTGACCATATCTTCAGCTGGTTCGTACGCATGACTGTGGAGGTCGAGACAAATTTGGTAGCTGTCGAAAGGGTGAGTAAGTACAGTAATATTGCACCAGAAGCTCTGGATGAGGTACAAGGGCATCAACCGACTAGCGACTGGCCGGCCCGCGGAGCCGTGACGTGCAAAGACTATGGCGCTCGCTATCGTCCCGGTCTTCCTCTCATCCGCGACAACATCATTTTGAATTTTAAAAGCGGAGAGGGAATTGGTGTTGTGGGAAGAACTGGTGCTGGAAAGAGCACCCTGACTCTGGCCTTGTAAGTTGGCCGAGACAAACAGGCGTCTAGTATGCAGTAAGATTGATTTGCTTGCAGATTCAGGCTCGTCGAGGCCGCCACTGGCCACATCGAAATTGACGAGCTGGATACTTCGACAATTGGATTATATTATAAGAGCCGTCTCGCCATCATTCCACAAGACGCGGCAATCATACAAGGCACGATCCGCAACAACCTCGATCCGGGCGAGAAGCACGACGATATACAGCTCTGGAGAGCGCTGGAGCATGCACAGCTGAAGGACCACGTCACGAGCATGGACGGGAAGCTCGGTGCGAAGCTCTGGGAAGGCGGCTCAAACCTCAGTCAAGGCCAGCGCCAACTCATCTCGCTGGCACGGGCGCTCCTGACCTCGAGCCGTGTCGTCGTGCTGGATGAGGCTACTTCCGCCGGGAGACCACACCACCGATGCGCTGCTTCAGTCAACGCTGCGGAGCGAGGTGTTCAAGGATCGCACCATCATCACCATTGCCCACCGTATTAACACCGTGACCGATTCGGACCGCATCGTTGTGCTGCACCGTGGCAAGGTGTCTGAATTTGGACAACCATCGGAGTTGGTCAAGAAGGGGGGCCTTTTCAAGGACTTGGTTGTAGAGGCGGGGCTGATGGGTCGCTTTGGGGACTCGTAGATTGCTTCTCCCAGGGGATGCATCC
Source organism: Rhododendron ferrugineum (assembly GCA_025642025.1). NCBI lineage: Eukaryota > Viridiplantae > Streptophyta > Magnoliopsida > Ericales > Ericaceae > Rhododendron > Rhododendron ferrugineum. Next base: position 25,998 of record JAOTQK010048031.1, on the reverse strand, counting down.
TGGGTTTAGCTGTCTAGCGCAGAGGATCTTCATTGCGGGTCGCGAAAGTGCAGTCCGAAACACTTCTTGTACAGCCAAGTTACTAATCGCGTATCATGTTCAGACCAAGAAGATTAACATGTCAGTTTCTACTTTCTACGGGCTTGCAGCCTGTTCAACCAGATCATCAGAGGCTGGAATTTTTCCGATGCCTTGCAGCCTCCTCCCGATGTCGGACGTCATCATGCAGTCCAGTTTCTCTGCACTGACACACAGCGCACCGATTATTGCAACCAACCCGAATGGCACACCAGTGAGATAGACGACCTGGAAAGACTTTGCGTAGGCCACTACTTCAGCTTCTCCTACTGCAGCAAGGATCCCGGATGTCACATCAGGAACCAGTTCGAGCGCGGTGGTGTTGCTGGCAGCAATGGCAGCAAATAGGCTCGTGAGCGAGCTCTCGGGTAGGCCGGCCTCGACGGCTGCTGGGATCACGTATTTGGGAAGGTTGGCTTTAACCTTGTTTTGAAGCTATGAGGAGCATTAGTGTTGGTTTGCTGGAGAATAGTGACATTGGGGAGGGTTCAGGTACGATGGTGACATATATAGCTTCTGCAGCGGTCGTGTCAGCAATGCGCTTCAGACCGATCACATGAGAAGCCTTGAACTTACCCGCCAAGGTTGCGAGGAGAGTGCGGAGTGAATACTGGAAACCTGTTGCGACTCCAAGATCCTTGACTGCAATCATCAAGGGACCTCCAGCCAAGCAGATAGTCTCGGTATATCCAACCGCAGCACCTTGAATCAAGGTGAATGCCATGTTCGCCCCCAAGAGTGTTGGTCCCCGTTGCGCCCATTGCGCCAGAGAAAGTCGTCAAGAGAGTGACGGCCATGACCAGCTGCCACTTAATGTTTGGAACAAATCGTGTCATTAGCGCTCCAATCACATTACCAAGCTTAACGCCGCCCGTTATGGTGCACTTCGAAGGATGTCAACCATTATTCTTTTGTCGTGTCACGGTTGATTTGTGCCCTTACACTATGCCACCCAATTTCCAGAGATGATTGCCCAAAGACGATCTCGAGTTCCTGGGGATAAATAATGTTCATTGCAAAAGAGTTCATGCCAGCGGCGCTAGCAACGATGGCGATGCACATATAATTGCGGTTTGTGACTAGGATGGATGGCATCAGAGGAAAGCGAGCGAGTCCAGAGGTTTCTGCAGACATCGTCAAGTTTGCCCACTGTCGCACAAGGAATAAGGAGATGACCCACCGTAGAGACCAAATGCGATCAGAGCAGCCGCTCCGACCACCAGCGAAGTGATGACTTGTGTAGAGTGCCATGCTAGATTAAGTAGCATGTCATTAGCCGTTTATTGTTCGATCAGAAAGGAGCTTCTACACACGGTAAGCTTGACCTCCCCAGGAGATACCGAGTAACACCGCTGCAACACTGCCGGAGAACAGCGCCAGTCCGCCATAGTCTAGACCCTTCAAAGCTTCCGTTCTCGACCGACGCTCATGGAGCTGGTCAAACCTTGGCGGGTGGTAGAAGAAGAACATCAGCATCGCCGACACGGCTGAAAAGATAGCGAGAAGATAATACACCCATCGCCATCCCTGCTCCGTATTGTTGGACAAGAGTCGTGCTGCCAGTGTGAGATATTCCGGGCGTGGAGTCTGACAAGCTTGAGATAACGACATACCGACGGCGGGACCAGTGGCTGACAAAGGCCCAAAGACAGCAGCAATAAAACCGTATGATGCCATGCGATATCGATTCGGGACGAGTTCGCCCGAGATGACAATACCTGTTATCTGGACGGCAGTACCAATGCCGCTCAGAACATTCTGTCCGAGCACGGTCAGCCGAGACGATCGCCAAGAAGGGATGTCCGACTAGAAGGGTCTTTACCGCTCCTATCAGAACATTGACATTCATAGCCCGCCCGCTGACCAGAAATCCAATGACGGGCAGGGCGTTGCCGGCAATGAAGTACCACCTCCGCCCGAATATGTCTGAGAGGCGCCCCATGATGGTAAAGGTCACTGTCTCACAGAGAGTAAAGACAAGAAGTACCCAAATGATTTGATCGCTTGGTCCTGCAAGACCACTCAGAAACCGTTTTCTGGCTCCGAACTCAATTCCTTACCAATGGCGTCGTCGATCACGAGGAGAATGTTCGCAACCATGACGAAACTGAGGAAGCCGGCTGTGTAGGCGAAGATGAATCCCTGGGAGTGTTAACGCTACTCGCGTACCCGACACGATCGATCATCCAACCACATAGGTTCCAATGCAGCGTGGACTTCTGAAATAGTGATCCGGCATATCCTCGACGGATTGTGCACCAAGTGCCGCTGCTTTGACAGAATCGAAGCTGATTTCAGAATCGACATGGTCGATACTATGCAGGATTTCAACACCAGATTTCTCCATGATAAGACAGCGGATTGATGGAACGTATTTTGGATACTGGAGGGATTTCGGGAAAGACCTGTGCACCATACATGGTAGAGGTCATGGCGCCGATTTCTATAAATCTGGACGAATCGCCGCCAGTCTGGGGTCAGATGCTCCTGCCCGGCCAAGACTACGGCGACCTGAAACCCCATGCCCGAAAATGGGGCTGAAAGAGTATGGTCCGGAGTCCGCACTCTCGGGTGAAGTCTTCCCATGTTGTTCTTCCCAGTCTAGACTGCAATGGTGTGATACCCCACATCCGGGGTCGATAGCCTACCCCAGACTCCACGAGATCTCTCTCCGGCGATACCGTAGCGCCCTTCTACGGCCCAGGCTGGCCCGGCAGCCGGCACTGTATGAGAAATGGCGGCGTTTGTATGGGGAAAGGCAAACGTGTCACACAGGAAGACCATGTTGCCTGCAAACAGTCTGCAGAATGAGAACTCGTGTTGGCCCAGGCAGTAGAAGAACTAGGCACTAGGCAGGAGGACAGATCGAAGTCACGGTTCACACTTTAGTCTTGATATTGCTCTTGTACTTCCAAAGTATCGCAAATACGCGACCTCCAGCCCGTAGTCCATTGTCCACAATATTTGGATCATATCTTGTGCTTGGCGTCTTATGAAGGAGGCCAGAACCCGTCCTCCATGATCCCGTCGACAAGAGTGCCTGGTCTCCGATCTCCAGCCTGAACATTCGAACTCGTCTCGAAATTCGAGAATCCTGTCAGGCCATTGCTGCAGGAAAAGGTACAAATGCGGTCTACACAAGGAATCCCATGGTGGTAGCTGACACAGGCTTTGGCCTGGACCGGTGTGTGCTCAAATGTTAGCTCTTCTCCGTCATCCAGAATATACTTGACGCGACCACCACGATTGACCGCCGCGTCAGCTTCCATGTACGCAAGGATGTCGACCGACTTGGCGTAGGTGACTGCACTATTGCGGACAATCCAGCCAAAGGTCGCGATCTTGTCATCCCAGCTGTGATATGCAACAGCAACGAAACTCAGAGCGTCTCCGCATGTGCCCACGACCCACCGATGTGAGAGGATGCTTCTGTTCCATGCTCGAGGGCCCCAGGCTTTGTCGCGGACTGACATGCCGTTGACCTGGTAGGACTTTCCTTTCATGGTCAAGGTGCCTCGTACAGTCCCAGGTATATCAAAATGATGAGATGCAAAACCTCCCTCAAAGGTTTTGGTCTTGGGAAACCCGCTAAGATTGGGACCATGATCTCCATGGGCCAGCCGGGCGGACACTTCAGGCCCATCTACGGTCCATTTGTGCTGGCCGTCCTCGAATATGAAGGTGGAAGAGTCGTCGCCACTGCCCATCCCACCTCCGAATATCAGGTCAGCGTCGCGCAGCGGAACATATTTGGTAGTGTGGAGTACTCCTTCAGGTGCAATCAGATGTGTCCAAAGCGTGACCATACCCCCATCTGGGAGGTTTGGTTCATGCCCGAGACGATGAAAGCCGCCGATCTGATTCTCCTTGTGCCACCAAACTAGCACAACACTCTCTTGCCAGTTCTCCTGTGGACTCGGAACCTGTCTATTATTGGCTTCATCTCCAAACATCATTAAAGGTTGTCCGCCAGTAGCCTGTTTCACGTGAGTCCCATCCGACCCTGACGCAGATTCATGGAGTGAATCATGAGGACTTTCTGTGCGATCCATATCAGTCTCTGGGGCGACAGCGTCATCGTCTAGCGCGTCGATGGTGTCGGGAGGTGTTGGGTCGACCGTGTCCCGAGTACTCTGCGTGGGTTGCATTGTTGACATTGGCGAAGTGTAGTCAAGTCCCATCCGACAGAAAATGGCCATGTATCCGAGCTCTATCATTGCAAACCGGTTCTCTGCCGACCAGCGGTTTTGCAAGTTCAGTGTGCCCCGATTCAAGGCGAATGTCGTCCTCAGCACCGAATACGCTTGGCAGAAAGCGAAATGCGATTCAATGATCTCTTGGCCGCCGTGTCTATAGTAGTTGTCAAGGAATTTGGTCCAGGACATGTGCTTAGACACGAGTGGCTGGACGTATGCAAGATCTTGCTCTGGAGCACCGAAGTCAGTGCACTCCCAGTCCAGCACGGCAGTGATTTCATCGTCCTGGGCAAGCACATTATGGATGTTGAAATCCCCATGTGTCAGAACCGGACGACGAGAATCTTGTGGGAGATTCCTGTTGAGATAAAAGAACAAATACGGTAAGTTAGATAAGTGGACGGTAAGTGCTCGACCGATTTGCCGTAAGCAGACCAGGATCGAATCTTCCTCTGATAACAATGTGTGATGGTCTCTGTATAGGTCTCGTTGCCTTCATATTTGTCAACATAGCCCGCAAACGACTCGAGCGGGATTGAATGAAGTTGTGCGAGACGTTTGGCCAGGTCTAGAAGCAGCTTTTCCGTGAAGACCTGTCCTTCCAAGTCAAGAAAGCCACTCGGCAACGATCCTGACATGCGCTGCATGGTGAAGAAGCCTCCATCAACACCGTCAGGCCCAGAAGTCTGACGACACTCCTCGAAAACAGTAGGTGCGGGATATTCGCTATCTGCCAGAGCTTGGAGAAGAGCAAACTCTTGATGAATGTTGAAAGCTGCATGTGTAAGCTTTGGTGCAGAATCTTCCTTCCGAATGATCAGCTCCTCGGTCCTGCCGCCTGCATGGGTAACAGAGCAGCTATAGGTTTGTTTTCCGTGGCCACCAACAACTCTCGAAAAGCATGATATTTCAAGTGGTCCGCGTTTGCCGATCAAGAACCTCTCAAGAGACTCTTTGGACAATGGTGGTGCTGGAGGTTGCAAAAGCGACACTGGACCAAGCAGCTTGACGGGCAGCTTTTGAATACCTTCGTAATAGGCAAGCTCCCATTCTGCTCCCCGACGCATCAGATGTGGAGTCGTTGAGTGGTCCCCATGTTTCGAGGATAACTCTTCCAGAAGCTGAGCAAGGGCAGTGGTCAATTCTTCATGCCGTTCTGCGAGCTTATCGAAACAGCAAGCTTCGTGTATGATCGACTCGGATGGCCTGGAAGCGGGATTCGTGATTTCGAGAATCTCGTGCTGTAGACTCTCCATTGATGACAACTGCGTGGAGCAGATCGATTTGAGGACCCTGTCGTTGATACAAATCCCTCAGGACGGATTTCACGATCTCCAATGTCGCTTTGCTCTGTGGTGAGCTCAATTCTGGCCCTATTGACCCGTCAAGAGCTTGCAGGGCTGAGGCCAGTCCCATGGCTGTCGGATTGATCTTCATCGTGGAAAGTCGAAGTGGCCAATTGGAGTTTGGTCTACGGCAAGTACGAGTTCAGTGAAACTATGTCTTGTACTCGACCTCTCAACCAGACGCTCAAAAGGAATGGCTTGCAGACACATTGCTCGTCGTAAAAACCAGCAGTCTGCTTCCGGCGCCGGATTCCAGAACATCTGGCGAATCCACAGCTTTGCTCCGGTCGGTCCATAAGCTGGGCATCGTCTCGAAATGTGTTGCGCCGAATGGTTCCGGCGCCACCAGAAAAATTCCGGCGTCATATCATAGTGTCACTTCCATAGGTGCAGATTGCCTTGATCATAGCTTTACGGAAGGCTCGACGAATATCCATGCGCCTTGAGTCGTACAAAGAGCAGTGCAGTGGGGGTTATTGGCTTCGTTCCATGGCAATTAAACTCATGTTGAGGCTGTCTACAAGGCTGCTGCCACTCTCCAACCCTAACCGAGCAGCAAGATGAATCGTTTCTCCACGTTCGCGCAAAGCCTGAAGGCCTCCAAATACCGTAGCATGGACGTCAGCATTTAGCGGAGTGCTAGCTCCTATGAGACCCGAAAGAAGAAGAGTTTCGCGACAATATATGTAGCAGCCTGAAGCTGTCAGAATATGTTACCGGGCGTCCGAGCAAGGTAAGTAGGACAAAGTCCATTTCCACGGCCAACCCAGTCACGCATCTTGCTCCTGATCGCGAAAAGCTCGTGTGAGGTGGTAGAAATGTGGGTAATTGTTCGATCTTGGCCACCTGCCTGTTTGATCTGCCAATAGGGCATTGTCACTGTCAGTATAAGACGTGCCTTGGTACAGTGATTACTTGCGAGACCTGCAAGATATGGACCATTGGACACGCCGCGGGCATGCCGAGATTCAGGTTCGCCGATCAGGCCGAGGTAAGCATATTCACGCGGCTGTTTATCCATTGTTACGACGCGCTTGATACTAGCACAAATCAATGCGCTGCAGCACGTGCATGTCGTAAGCATGCTTATTCGTTGCCCGCTCCCACTCCCCTAGATGGTAGCACGTAGTATACAAGAGCGGTTGGTCCTGCAATTGATGGGCCTGCATCCGACAATCCTACGTCTCGATAATTCCATATCATAAACCAAGATGGCCCTACCATCCTCTCTACCATGTCCTCCGTTTCTTCAGATCGACGGAGTAGTAAATTTCCGCACCATCGGGGGCAATTACGTCTCGAGTTTGAGCAATCAAGAAGTCACCGTGCGAAAAGACCTCATATTTCGTTCAGCTACAGTTTCCGGAATCACTACCGAAGGGAAGCGGCAGCTTCGAGAGGAGCTTCTGAAAGACTCCATCTTCGATCTGCGGTCGCTTCCAGAAATGGAAGAAAGCGTGGATGGCAAAACTTATGCCACCGCCCTTCCTGGAGTGGCACGAATCCACGTTCCAGTCTTTGACGGAAGGTTCTCCCCCGCTGACCTTGTTGACAAATATCAGGATGTGGTGAGACCGTCTCCTGCTCAGTTGGCTCTCCATATGAGCCCGACAAGCCCGCACTGATTATCCTAGGGCATCTTTGGAGCCTATCAAGACATGCTCCAAATGCTCCCAGCGGCCTTGCGTCGGATCTTGATGCATCTGCGAGACAAGCCTTCCTCTCCGCTGTTAATTCACTGTACTGCGGGTAAGGATCGTACTGGCCTTGTCTGCGCCATGATACTGAGTATCGCTGGCATTGGGGACGACGAAATTGCTGAAGAATATCACTTGACCGAAATCGGTCTCGAAGACGTGAGAGCTAGTCTTCTTGCCAAGTATCTTGGAGACCCAGCCATGAGTCAGAAGAAAGATATCCTCACAGAGCTGATAGGTGCAAGGTGAATAGGCAATCGCACAACGCTTCGAGTAGACCTGCTAACAGTATCCCTGTCAGAACACTGAGCTGGATCCAAACCACGTTTGGAAGTGTTGAGCAGTATCTCAGCGTTCAGTGCGGTATAACACCGCAGTGTGTCGCGACGATCCGCCAAAATTTGTTACACGAGAGCCATCCCCAAGACTAAGGTAGCACACTTGGAGGTCTTGCGAGCGGCCCTTCGAACACATAGTAGAAGTCGTTGATCCACAGACATAGAGTACACATATCGAGCACCAGATTTGCACAAAGTTCGAGATCTAACGCCGGTTTGCGCAAAGTCATGTACTGGATTGCATTCTGTTATACCATTATCATAAGATGGAGAGAAGTCGGTTTGGCCAACATTGAGCCCCTAAGAATCATGTACCATCTCAATAGCTTCAACCTCGAGCCCTCCAACTCCTGATTTTCCTACGATCTTGAGATCCAAGGCATCAGTATAGATATCGGTGGCAAATTCCACTGCGACCTTGTCGCCGAATTTGGCGCTGATCTCCTCCAGTGTAAGTCCTGCAGTCTATTGTACTTGTCAGTGTTTCACGTCCTCGAGACAACCCTGATCGCTCGCATACATCGCTTACCTCAGGAAAAGTGAATGCAATGAGGATGGTCGATACGATGTTGACCCCTGCAAAAACAAGATAATACTTCCATCCAATCTCAGCAAATGCAGTGGCCGCTGGAGCATTATATGCGATTGAGCATAGAAAGAAAGAAACCAAACCAACGCCTGAACCGTGACTTCGAAGATGCGTGGGCCAGATCTCCGTCAGATAGACGTAAGCCGCGCAGTCAATCGTAGAGCCGTAGGCAAACCCAAATATAAAGATCAAGGCGCAGGCAGCATTCAATCCTGCCTTGTTGTCCGTACCAACATAGAACTTCTGTAGAACAGCTTCAATGATGAGCATAAGCGATGTCAGGAAGCCCCCGAAGACTGTGTGCACAAATCAGCCTTTCCTGTTGTTGCTTGTTTTGGAGGCGAACATACCCATGAGCCGTACTCTGCCGATCTTGTCAAGCAGATACATGTTGACTGCACAGCCGCTGAAAGCACAAACAATAAACACCACTGACAGACCCAGCTGCAAGACGGGTGGAAACCCCAAGGAATTGAATATGACCGCAAGAAAGGTAACAATGACAGTGAGGCCAGTAGACTGTCCTTGGACCCAGACAAGAACAGAACAAAGGATCCTTCGTCTGAGATGCGGAGTCTTCAACATGTAGATGTATCCGGTTGGAAGTGACCTCTCCGAATCGACTTGAGCCTTGATTTGGACCATTTCGGCTTTGGCAAGCCGGGCTTCAGGATCATGTCGAGATCTGTGGAGGCGTTCCAACACTTTCCATGCTTCTTCATCATTCTGATGCTCGATAAGCCATCGCGGTGACTCTGGAAGGAAGACAATGGAGACCATTAGGCAAAGACAGAAGAAGGTGAGCATGATAAATTGCAGGCGCCATTGATAAGGAGTGTCAACGAAATTGAAGCCTAGAGCCAGAAGTCCCGAGACCAGTAGACCAAAGACAATGGAGATGGCGTGGACCCCGACAAGGAGGCCTCTTGTATGTGGAGGACTGATTTCGCTCATGTAGACAGGGCAGTTGGTGATGATCATACCTCCACCAATGCCGGCGAATCCACGCATGACGATGAACATAGCAACGTTGACGCTGCCAGCTGTCAAAGCGCTGCTGATAAGTAGTATTACTGCCGCAGCAAAATTGCAAGGACGGCGTCCCCATCGGTTCGAGACCCATGATTGGAGAATAGCCCCAACGAGTCCACCAGTGAGGAAGCTTTGAAAGATCAGCAGCTTCCTTTTTCTTCTTCTTCTTCTTCTTCTTCTTCTTCTTCTTCTTCTCTTCAAACGAATCACAACTCACACAGACAGCATGGCATCAATCAGCGAGTTTGCGTTAGTGCCACTTAGGAACTTCAGCAGAAAGGATGGCTGTGCAAATGATCCAGATATTGCATTGTTGACGTAGCCATATAAGAATCCGCCAAGGCCAGCAATCAAAATGATCTAGGCGGATTTAGATTTGGAGTGTATCAAGGACGTGTAAGGCTTCATGTCACCAACCATGATATTGATGGCACTTGTCTCGAGTTTGATGTACGCAGTACCATCATGTCCTTGCCGTTTCTTGACACCTTCGATCAACTTGAAGATAGCCATTTCTGGACGTGATTATAGCAGAGAAGTGAGAGTAATGTGGAGTTCAGGATAGCCAAGATACTACGTGGGGCTCTCCACAGTGATATAAGTGATCTTCGAACCTGATTATATAGTATGGGGGAAAGCAAATGCACATCTGGGTCAGTCGAATCGACAAGTCCGCTTCACTCTGGACCCGCTCGCCGGATCCAGACATGAGAGGTTGTTCCGAGCCGGGTCTCCACGCCGAGTTGAGTCGTGTGGACCAACAAGAGGTATGGAGGGGATTAGAACCAGAGCAATCCGTCGGGCCGGCGGAGCCCGTCACTTTGACAATGCAACTAAGAGTGACTGGCGTAGGTCTCCACTTCCTTCACGGTCCCCTTTCGTATTGTCGTTGTCTTGTGATCTTGGCCGCTGTGTTTTCGTCTGGTCTGAACCCTTCAACCAAGATGGCGGCTCCAACGACTCAGCCACTAGATTCGGACCTATGGATGCCAAAACCAGGCAATGGCGAGACATGGGATGGTCACACCATCCATACGCATTATTTTGGCTTCAACATCCCAGAGGAAAGGATTGGTGCCTTCATCTATATCCGGTATTTGCCAGTCTACAACACTTGCTCTGCCGGGACTTGCATTTTCCAGGGCACGGACAACCTTCGTGGACTTGACATTGAGCATTGCAACTACCAGTATACGTTGCCTTACCCTCACGTAGCCGAAGGGAACGTAATCGAGACATCGAACGGTCTCAAGCTTACCTTCCTTGAGGTGGGAAGCAAAGTCAGGATCGAGTACACGAGTAAAGATGGGAAGACGCACTATGATATCACGCAGACCGCCACAACACCCCTGCTACCGAGGGGGCGTGTCATGCCCGGAGAAGACAAGCACACAAATCCAGACCAGAAGCCGGGAGGATCAGAGCAGTACATGAAGTGCGTGGGCGCATTGACGCTCAACGGCAAAGAGTACAACATTGATTGTGTATCGGTCCGAGACCGGTCCTGGAGACAAGTGCGCACGGAGGATGAAGTTGATTATCCACCTGTCGCTTGGTCTCCGATCTGCTTCGGAGACGGGACCGTTTTCAACCAAGTTGGGTACGACAGTACGCAAGTCTGGAAAGCCCAGTTCACGGTAGATGAGAGTAAACCCACGCACTACTTTGCATGGGTCATTGCGGATGGAGAGGTCCGTCAGATCAAGACAGTCAAGCGCACGATACTGCGCTGGCATCCCAAGATCTATGCATCAGTCGAGCAGACGATTGAGGCCGAAGATGACAAGGGCAAGAAGTACGAGTTTCACGGTGAAGCAATTGCCATGGCGCATCTTCCTTCCTGGCCCAACGGTACGTTCGTCGACAGCATCTACAGGTGGACGGACAAGGATAATGGGAAGGTTGCGTACTGCACCTATCAGGAAGCCTGGTATGCGAAGAATCAGCGTTTCATGAAGGACAAGATCGACGAATACGGAAAGTTCATTACCTGAACTTCCATATTGCTTCTGGTAGAAGTGGCACTATACTGAATTTTTGGCTGTCAATGAGTCTTATTCTGTATGTCTGCCATGTGTGGCCCCACATTTGAGAAGGATCTTGTTTCTTCACACATGACATCGTCCGTAGGAGCGACAAGACCTCGTTCTAATCTGGCGCTTCTCTTCGGCCATGCTCGTACTCAATTGTGGGGTCCCCGAGCTTTGGTGCCGGAGACCCTGAGTGCTCCTTCAGACTGGGGCCACCCCGCAAAGTACTACACCAAAGGGTCAACCAAACCGAGCAATTGGCCGGGAAGCGGCAAGTGAGTAGGTAAGGTATGACCGGATCTGGGTCACGGCGAGTCCGGCGCCGGAAGTGGTCTTGCAGAGCGACAGACTTTCCGATTTGCTACCCAGCCAGATAATGCACTGTACTTTGATGTTTCTCGACAACCATTTCGTATGAGGGAATGTCCCAAAGTTATCGACTCTAGGAGCGACCATGAAGATCAATCCCACAGCGACATGTGTGTCGCTAGTACTGAGGGCTATTGACGAAGACATCCTGCCAACAACGACAAATCCGGAGGCAATCAATAGCATTGGACTGATCCGCACGACCCTCTTGGATCTTCTGAAACGGCAGGACGTCTCCATTGTTGTATTACGCAACATAATCGAGGTAGGAGAGAACTTGGAGCGCGAGATACTGCAATACTCAAGCGAGCGGCCGGTGATGGGCCACGCTGTCAATGGGCTGGCGGCAGGTGAGAAGGGTATGGGAAAGAACGCCACGATTCCCGGGTTGAAGACAACAAACTTCGACTGCCTTGCAAATTACTACAACGAGCTTACCATCCGTCTGGACAAAGGGGGGCAACTTCTCTCAGACCTATCGCCGGAGGAGTCTCAGGCCACCGCCCTACTTCGCTCCCTTGCAGAATGGGAAATGAAATACTATGTCGAGATTATGTCTTTGCAGGTGGCTCCTTTCGGGGATAATCCGGCAACCAGTCCATCCGCTTTTGAAGCAAAACAACGACCGCTCACCAGAGAGTCTCTGGAAAGGTTCTTGATCAATAGCAGAGGGCATCCCCTCAAGGTGGTATCTTTCGCTCCTGTTAGCGGTGGCTTTGCAAAACAGACGTACCGATGTAGTGTACAGCACGACCTGGGATCCGACATTTCGGCCCAAGATCTTGAAAATCTCATCGTCCGCAAGGCGGGTGCTACACCGATTTTACTACACAGCACGTTCTGCATCGAGAATGAATTCGATCTTCTTCGTGTTCTTGGCAGAACGACGTTCCCAGCACCCCGTCCAATTGATCTGGCTCTAGACTGGCCTGAAGCGGACGGAGACTTCTACACGATGCCGGTCTTGCCTGGGTCAATCTCTCAAGCATTACTGGACACGGACAGCAGAGCTTCAATTCCAGAAGACGTCATCTTCCAGTTAGCAGAACACCTTGCCGAACTACACTCCATTCCGTTACGTGCCTTCACAGAATACCTTTTGAAGTACGAGGATCAGAGCTCTCTCCGGGAGGATATTGGAGAAAGATATCGACGAAACGTACGCTCGTGGCGTGCATATGTTAATAAGGTCAAACATATCTCCACTCCTTTCCTGACGTGGCTCCTTCATTGGCTCGAACACAATACGCCAAGCGACCGTCGATCCCCCGTCCTATCCCATGGGGACTATGCATTACATAACATTCTTATTGTCAATAACAGGATTAGTGGAGTCTTGGATTGGGAATGTGCCGATTTCGGAGCCCCGGAGCAAGATCTTGCATACGTCAAGCCCCATATTATCAAGCATATGGCCTGGGAGAAGTTTCTCAATCGTTACTACGCTTGCGGTGGTCAAGAGATTCAACCCCAGCTGATGACGTTCTGCGCTGCGTATGCAATGCTACGAATTTACTTGGCTGGCGTCAAGGCTACCCAGGACATCCAACAAGGACACAATCGTGATATACGCTACATCATGGTGGAACTGGGTTTTGGTAGGTGTCCTCCACTTTCCATATCCACTCGTGTGCAAGTCTAACCAACTACTGCATAGTACCAATGTTCATGGGTATGGCACTCTCGGCGACCCGGACGGCGATGGAATAAAGGGAGACTACAAAGAATGCCACGTCCACTCCAGGTTCGCTCAAATCTGGACCAAGCAACTTCTCAATGCTCTCGATGAAAGAGAGGGTTCTCCTGCGCTGGACACCAGCACTCTCCGAGCCTCTGCGCCAGCATAGAGCATCCTTTCGTGAAGATCTTGGTCACGACGCAGGATGACATTCGGCACAACAGGAGATCGCCATGGAAGGATTCGACGATGTCTTGCAGAAACTATGAATGTTCAGTCTACCATTACTTCATTCCCTACCGAACAGCCGACAATCCTCTTCACAACATTACGAGAACCAAAGTTACCGGGGCCCTGGGCTGTGATCAATTGCACTACTCCGCTACCAGACTTCCGACGTTTGAGCAAGGGAACCAAGACCGAAGTACGGCCATTAACTACCATTGCTATTCAATCAGTAGCGCAGACGAGTGTCTGATCTTGATCACGTGACTCGAGATTGCTATGATGATGATATCGAGGTCATCGCCAAGGAACGTAACAGACCGGATGCTCAAGGTACAATTAGTAGTGCGAAGTCTGCATCGTTGTTTCGGGCTTCATTGAGGCATCTGATTATTGATATCGAACTTCCGCGAATGTGCATCATTGACGTTATGCTCACGCAATCCATGGAGGTTCTTGCTTTCGCTATCATTTCTTTCAATTCCGGGACTCGGGGAGTTACGCTCCGGAGGGCAATCATGTGGAACGTCGTACTGTACTTGCGTCGTACTTGCGGCCCCGCACCATAGCACCCAATCACCGCATCCTGCCGCTGGACCGTGAGATTCTCGCCTCGTATACACGGGCTCGAGCGGGGAAGTGCGGCTGGGCTAACTCTACTCTGGGGCAGGACCCATGCACACAGGCAATGACTCCCCACAACCCCACATCAATGGTCTGCAAAGTAAGGTGTCACTGCACTGCCCATTTTCTTGACACTTCTGGTCACCTCCCGTCAGCGTCCGTCGTCCGCTTCTTGCATTGTTACCCATCACATTAAACCTTCGAGCACCTTCGCATCCCTGGACTTGCGCAGGCACACTGTGCCGCTGGCCATGGCAGACTCTCAAGTGCTCACGCGCGCTACCGCGAATTTTGTACCGCCGCCGGCGAAGCAGCGAACTAAGCGATCGATTGCTTGCAATTACTGCCGGGCGAAAAAAGTCAGATGTACGTGTTGGCCATCTGCAATTATTCGTGCCTCGATGTTGCGAAGACTGACGGATATTGACCGTGCGCTAGGCAATGGAGAGTCACCGTGTTTACATTGCGTGGTAATATGCCCTTGACACTCACGACGGTGCGTTACCCGGTCTTGCAAAATAATGATTTCCACAGGAGCGTGGCGAAACGTGTGTTTTCCTGACGCTTAAACGACGACGGCGCAGGAGTGGTCTCGAAAATGAAGCACTCATGGAAGAAAGACTTGCCAGAATGGAAGTCGCGCTGAGAGAGGCGAACGTGAATGTGGTTGGCCTGGGAGAGCTCCAGACAAGCCCAGGAGTAATCTATCATATGAAGCCGGGGGCTGGAGCAGGAGGGAACGACTCGCGATTGTCCGACCGGCAAGTCTCCAAACCTAAAGAAGCTCTCCGACCCAATCAATTGCCTATATCTCCGCATACCACGTCGTCGGCTGTGTCTGTACAATTTGATCTGTCTGACGACGGCATCTGCGATGGGAGCGATCCGTACTCTCGCGTGGTGGGCATGGCCACCGAGCTAGATATGCTGGACACTTCCAACGCGGCCATCGACTACAATGGACTTGGAGGTGCAACTCGCACATCCAGCCACTCACAAGTGGCCGCGATGGAGCAGGCATCCGTCCCAGGCATGGCGGCAAGTACAAACCGGGGTCTACAGCGTCAGATACCTGCAATTCAACCCGTAGACAGAGGCTCTAGCACTATCGCTCCTCCGGAGGATGTAAGTCTACATCTTTCATCTGCTGCACTGCCGTCAGTATCAAGCTGATCTTGTCACAGCCTCATTGGGAGTATCATGGTAACATCCCTTCGTCGTCATTCGAAACAGCTCGCTAACTTTATAGGCCCGGCTTCCTTTCTATCCGTGTGTTCCGCGCCCGCCATTGATTGGATAGTGGAAAGAACTGGCGTCGCAGATTTTGTGGACGTTGCCAGAACGCTCGCGAGAGACGTTAACAAACCGATGAAACTTGAACAACGAGTGGGTTCAAGAAGAGCTCCGGAGCCGGATCATGCAACAGCGATGCACCAGGGGCTGATGAGGAACCTTCATGGTACGCGCTACGGAACATCGTCTACGCATCAGGCTGTCGAATCGATTGCGGCAAATCAGGCACCAGATCAGCTTTCGAAGAGGCCCAGACCTCATCCTGGCGTTATTTTGAGAATGCGTTATCAACACATACAGATCTATTATACTGCAGGACGGGCCTAATGGCAGTACAAGCTCTGTTCGCAATGGTTTGTCACGAACCTGCCCCTCTAAGACATTCGAACGCAAATTTGACTCTAATGTCCCATAAAGGCACTCTTCGTGGAGAGCATAGGTTGTCCAGCACTCGAATACATGCTGTGCTCGAGTGCGACCCGTTTGGCCCAATCGAAGGGACTTCACAAACAGCCAAGCGCAGCATGGGGAATGGCAGCACAAGAAATCGACCAACGCAATCTAATTTTCTGGACGCTCTACATATTCGACAAGCACCTTGCATGCCGATCTGGCCGTCCATCGGTAAGATGTGCTGATACGAAGATACCTTCGCCCTATTGACGTTACCTCTCCAGGCCATCGAAGATGATGATATCAGCTGCCAATTTCCCACCACGGCCGCTGCCGGAAGCTCTACAGACATGGACTTTTGCATCTTGACTATCAAACATGCACAAATATCCTCTCAAATCAGTCTCCAGCTCAGCAGTGTCCGAGCGTATCGCGAGTCTTTGGAAGCTATCGCTCAAGTGGCATCCGGCCTGAACGAACAGCTGGAAAGATGGCGTCAGCAGCTACCACCGCATCTGCAACCTCGGGCCACTATTCGCCCATCAGAACTTCCGCCCGGCATGACGGTCAATCATGTCCTGTTCGTGAATTACTCCTATTGGGGCAGTCTCATAGCATTGCACCCAACATCGACGTATCCATGGAGTGGGATGTTTAGTAGAGATGAGTCTCAATTGTTCTGTGATCAGGCCAGACTAAGCACCGAGATTGTCGCCGATGCATCTCGTAGTATCATTCTCGCTACAAGATACATTCAACACGACGCTGCAACGCCAGTGTGGTACGTGACATCGTGATCTCAAGATACGCTGCTCTATTGACATTCTGTGTAGGCTAGCTTTCTATTACCCCGTGGTCGGACTCATCACCCTCTTTGTGCATGTACTGAAGTATCCTGCACTACCAACGGCTCAATCTGATATTGCATTGATGGAAGTTGTGGCAGGACACTTTGCTCGTATGGAGTTCTCGACCTCGGGCCAGCTTGTGATCTCTGTTGGAAGAGACATCGCCCGGCTGGCACGGTTGGCGGTCAAGAAAGCGCAAACTCGAGTCGATGCCCAAGCAATTAGGCCGGGCATGGAGGGGCTGTTGGGCGGCAATGTTTCCTATGGGCAGCCAATTGCACAAACGACAATCCACGACGAACAGATCATCGTGAATGAGGTAAGTCCATCTCGCGTCAACTTCGTTGTTGGTCGTAGGGAGCTGACTGTGCTGTAACTAGCTGGGGAACGGTGTGCTGGTCAATTTTGACATGGAGAACTTGAGCACTTTGTGGCCACCGTTCTCTCAGGAAGAATTGTTGAACATGGACGCTCTTGAAGGGTATAGTAACATGGATTTTTCGGTATCGTAGAACATGATGAGTATGTCATGTAGCAATAAGGGCCGTTGTTTGGAGGCTTTTGCTCCGGCCTATATGCTCAGTGGTGCAATCACTTTTCGCGGTCGAGACTACCTGATCATGTCCGTTGTCGGCAATGCTTGAGTGCTGGTCACGTGCCCTGCTCGCTCCGTGAGCTTCTGGCCGCCCGTAGCGCCATGGCTTCGGGTAAGGGCGGCGTGCCACGGCCGCATGGGCGGAATCCGGGCAAGCGTGAGCACATTGACCGACCCGGTTCCGCCAGACGATTCGTAAATGCGTGACGACTCCTATGATACTCTCAAAGACTTAATTGCATGCACAGACATTGCTCGCTCTCTATATCATCATTACGTCGATTGTGTGACAGCCAATCGAAGCGACACTTTTCGTCAACACCAACCTAGCCCACAGGATGACGGTAGACTTCGATGCGCCTGTGGAAAAGGTCAAGAGCCCTTGGAAGCTTGCCCATGTAGTCCTCAGGACTAGCAGATTCAATGAGATGGTCGATTTCTACAAGATCTTCTTAGGTGCCGAGGCAACCTTCGAAAATGCTTTCTTGTCTTTCATCACCTACGATGAGGAGCATCATCGCATCGCCATTGCTGGAGTTCCGGGCACATCGGACAAAATCAAGACCTCGTGTGGGCTAGAGCATATCGCATTCACCTTTCCCAATCTACATGACCTCGCATTGTCCTATAGACAGCGGAAGGCAAAGGGCATCCTCCCGATTTGGTCCGTAAACCACGGTCCGACCACCAGCATCTACTACCAAGATCCCGATGGTAACCAGCTCGAGACTCAAGTTGACAATTTCGACACCGTCGAGGCTGCGAGTGACTTTATGCTATCCCAGCAGTTTTTGGAGAACCCCATCGGCGTCGATTTCAATCCAGAGGATCTGATACAGAGTCTGAAAGACGGGAAGGACGAGGGAAAGATCAAGGCAAGGAGGGATATTGGTCCACGCGGGCTGGACTCGATCCCAAATACGCAAATTGCAAGCCCCACTGCACCAATCACTGCGTAGATTTTGAGGCACATGTACCTTATTAGCCGCATGCCATTCATACCAGGGTCGGCTTGCGCTGTTTGTAGAATGTAATTGCGATTAGGGTGATAGCGTGACTAAGGTAGTCATCAAGACGTTATATCTCAATGCGCAGCTTCTTCAAGCTACACTTCTCCTAGCTACAAGCAGTTTGCTACCATCTCTTTGGTTAGTAATTTGAAATCATCGAACTAGCCGCTGTATAGCTCAGTGAACACGGAATCTCATAAAGGCGACCATCCTACGGTCGGAGCAGGGACCGGGACGTGTCCTGGCAATTAAAAGTCGCACCAGAACCATCAACATGGTTGCCACGCATGGATTGATACCCCTACAGGAGAGCCAGGACTGCAGGACACTATCATTCCCAAGCTCCATCCCTGTCAGCCACTAATACCATATGTAAATTTGATTTATGTTTCCCAGTTGCCGGATCTTGACGAAGCGATCTTAAAATAATGCAAAGCAGGGAACGGATGATATCAGTCCGGCTCCCGGGACTGCTCGCCCGGACCAACAAATGCAATACCGAGGTCATCAATGCTATAAGTCAAGTTTGTCTAGACTGCCAATGTCAAAGTCCCAGATCTCGCCAAGTACTCTCACACGTCTCCCACGTTACCATGTCCAGATCGTTCCATGGAAAGGTTATCGCTGTGACGGGTGGGGCGTCTGGAATTGGGCGTGCGACTTGCAAGCTGCTCTCATCCCAGGGTGCGATTGTTTCTATTGCGGATATTCAGGGACATGAATTAGAGACTCTCGCGCATGAACTCGTCGCCGCCGGAGGTCAAGTCTTTACACAAGTCGTTGACGTTTCCAACCGATTGCAAGTGGAGGACTGGATAACCAGCACGGTCGAAAAGTTCGGTCAGCTGGACGGGGCAGCCAACATAGCAGGAATCATGGGGAAACAGACGAGCGCTGCTTCGATTGTCGAGCTTGATGATGCTGATTGGGCTGCGGTGATGAATGTCAATGTAACTGGCCTGATGTACTGTCTCCGGGCTCAGATACCACATTTCAGAACCAAGGGCTCCATCGTCAATGCAACAAGCATACTGGGTCTCCGAGGAAATGCCAGAAACGCGGCATATGTGGCGTCGAAGCACGCCATCGTTGGCCTCACAAGGACTGCTGCGAAAGAACTTGGAAGCTCGCAAATACGGGTGAACTGTGTCGCGCCGTATGTACCGCGATCCTGTTGCTCTATCTTTGAGCCAATACTTATGTGAAACTCGCTATAGCGGTCTCGTTGACACTCCCCTTTTCCGAGCAAATGCACCCAAAGAGGCAGCGGCTGCTATGGTTGGAGCGACGTCCGTGGGAAGGCTGGGAGAATCTTCAGAGGTGGCTGAAGCCATTGCGTGGTTACTGAGTGAGAGTTCATCTTATGTGACAGGGACAGTGCAGGTCGTTGATGGCGGTATGATCTGCTGAAGAACATGAAGAAGCTGTCCTTGGATTTGCCATTGTACCGTCAACCCTGGTGTCCACTCGCAGCTTCAGCCAGGCTACCCGGGATGGCCCCGCCGGAACCCGTCCCCGGGCTGTCGGAGTTGGAAGTACGGTACTGGACCGTGGGCCGGGCTCGCACGTACTGATACATGTGTTACTACACCCTACTCTATCTACTTAAGTGCTGTCAAGGAGGTGTCTTGATCTGTTGAAGTACCACTTCACACTTTGTGACTTCTACACGTGGCCACTCGATACAATCCTATTGCCGCATTCCGCGCGTCCTCCCCAAATCCATGATCTACGAGCGCCTTTAGTTTTCCACAATGTCAGGCTTTGCGTCGCTAGAGCCCGCCTTCACAATACGCGTGGGTGAAGACACAGTCTCATTGGCTCTTCCAGGCTGACAGAGCTACGTAGTTGACGTTCGACGCGCCGATAGATGTGGGAACTATCAGCAGCGGATGTCAACTCCAAATTGCGAATATTAACGGTGGCACGATCAAGAGTGAGCCCGGTTTCTCTCCTGCAATCGAAGCCGATGTTATCTTCGGCTCCGATCATGTCATCATCGAACCAGGCTTCAAGCATCTACGCGTCAACGTCAAAGCAGTCTCCAAGACAAAAGATGGAAAGGTCTTCAATTACACATACCGAGGAATCGTAGAGTTGAATCCCGAATGCATAGCTATTCTGATGGATGCTCCTGATGCAAAGACAACGCAGTTTGGGAATATCTTCACCGCCGTGAACTTTGTGACTGGGGCGGAGGAGCTCAAGGCTCTTGAAACAAGTCAATTTGTTGGTTGTAGTAGATTTGTGAAGGATTCTGGGCAGCCTACTGTGGTTGAATCAAGCGTGAGCAAGGTCGTATTCAAATGAGCCTAGGGTGATATAGCAGCGTAGTAATGTCGATTTCACAGTCCAGTGTGCACTCACTCTATCTTTGACTGCATGCTTCGTCAGGATTCAGGAAGTAAGCCTCTGAAAATCGTGCAGTAATTACATCGCGATCGTGTGTGAGATAATCGTAATTGAAGACGGCAAGCTCGTACAAAAAGTCGCAGTCTGTTGCATCGAACTTAGTACTTTCACACTATCTGAGAGGCATGATTATCTTAGTAAACCCTAATCGTAGGCCCGATGAAGCTAACACGAGAGAAGAGATCCGCAACGTCGGACTGCCTGCCTCTTTCTACATATGAAGCATCAGATTTTCACTCAAACGCCATCTTGTTCGCAATCTTCCCAATTTCGGAAACTTCTACCTCAACGACGTCGCCGTTCTTCAACCAGGGCGGCGGTTTGATGAACGCTGCTACTCCACTGGGTGTTCCTGTCATGATGACAGATCCTGGACGCAAGGTTCTGCCGCGACTCAGATGCCTGATGATCGACGGGATATCAAATATCAAGTCGTCCGTCTTTGTGATCTGCCTTTGCTCCCCATTGACGAATGCCTTCAATGTCAACTGAGTGGGATCTTTGATTTGGGACGTCGAACACAGAATAGGACCAATCGGCGCGAACTTGTCGAAGGCTTTGGCGTACCCATGCTGACCTCCAGCTCTCACCGGATCCTGCCAATAACGTGATGAGACGTCATTGCCAACTGTGTATCCCAAGACGTAGTCCAAGGGGTTATCAGACTCTGAAAGATTTCTAGCAGTCTTTCCAATGACAACAGTAAGCTCTCCCTACTCAGATGATCGTGTCAGCTTTAGTTCGACACATGTTCAGGACTTGATATTTCGACCTCGTAGTCCATGTATTCCGCTTCTTTGTGGACGGGAATATCCTCGTACGGGCCTGCCAGAGCATCTGATCGAAATGGTCAGTGTCAGATCGAACTTCGAAGAGCCTCGTGCGATATAGAAAACGTACCCGAGCCCTTGATGAAAACTAGGGGATAGGGTGGCATGGGAAACTATGTGACTATAAGTAGTGTTCGCACTCGCTCCGAGGACATTTCGTAGCCTCTTGCGACCTTTGCTTCTTCGGCATGTTGACGATAATTCAAGCCTATTCCATAGACTATAGGGGTCGAAGCGATTGGGCTCAAGACTTTCCCGATCTTTGCAGTACCGTCTTTCCTCTTGAAGTCCGCCTGCCACGGCTCAGTGCCTTCGTACAAGTTCACAGTCAAGCCAACCAGGTCCGCATCCCATGCCGTATGGGTCGAGATCTCGCCGTAGTGTACGCTGCCCCTCTCGTCCTCGAATCGAACGAGCTTTTGGAATGTCGCCATTGCATACAACTATCAAAGAACTCACGTAGAGCTATTAAGAATGTAGTTTTCGCTGTGAAGTATGAGACGGTAGGCTGCAGAGGATAGACCCAAGAAAGCATCGGATTCATAACAGCGACGGTTGCCTGAGTTCGGGCGCTCCGGACGTAAAAGAGTCAATGCCGCCGGACATCTCGCACCGTAAAGTAGCCTTGCTAGGCTAATTATCAACCTAATCCCGATGCTCCGGGTGCCTAGACTGTTTCGTCGTAATCAACAAGTCCCGTCCGTCTTATATTCGGGTAATAGTTTCATGTTTGCCCTAGAATGGACAGGGTATTGAAGCAAGCCAGCTTGCAAGGTACACTGATGAATGGCCACGCTTCTGCACTCACGAGTATTGAGGCAAGGACATCTCCATATAGCTACTTGGTCATACTCAAGTCCATTGATGGAAAGCCCATGCCTTATCCACTCTATGAGATATCTAGTTACTTCTGGATACCTCCCATCTTGTCCATCTCGTAGGCAAAGCTTTGGGTCGTCATTTTCTCTGTACTGGTGAAAGTTGATGGTATATCCTGAGAGTAAGCAGTAGTCCGAGCACCATTCTCCTTAACTGTCTCAGTTGCTGCATCTGCACCATTGAATGAGTTTTCGGACCCAAGGACATCCCAGTGGTATCCAGCGGCAACCTCCATGATTCTGTAGGCAACGGATCGAAACGCGACTGCTTCTCCTCTCCAGCTTACATGACCATCCGGTCTGATGAGGACCATACGGCTTCCCCAGAGTCTCAGTGCATGTTCCTCATCGACCAGAAGTACGTGCCGCACAGGAATGTTGAGACCCCTGGCAGCTTCGAGGACGTATTTGCTACCTCTCTCAGGGCTCTTGCTGTTGCGAAACTCAATCAGAGAGTAATCTTTGCCATAGTGATCGAACATGGCCGTGCCGTCTTTGAGGAACACGTGAGGAGCACGACTTCCCGGCCAGGTCGTGGGCACGTAATCGTGAGCATCCCATGCAGGTTCGACAGTCGTTGTATCGGGCGTGTTGATGACAGAGTTGTAGCGGTAGCCCATTTCTATGCCAAAATCCGTGTTCTCGCCGTCGTGCTCCTGGTAAAATTCATGGATTGCGTTCCTAATCTTGTGCCCGGTCTCGGAATCGCTGTCCAACTCTTTAGCATGCTCCCCGAGAAGCTCTGGAATTTTGGAATGAACCGCCATGTGGACTCCGGATCGCTCGACATTCATCAAAGCGACCGGACGCCGCTCTTGCTGATAAGAGGCGAGAAGACCCATCTGACCGTGGCCTTTGATCACAGAGGCCAGCTTCCAACCAAGATCGTAGGCATCTCCCAGGCCCATGTTCATTCCGTAACCCCCTGTTGGAATGTTTTGATGCGCGGCATCACCAGCCAAGAGAATGCGGAGACTTGGGCTAGCATAGGTCCTGGCAACTGCAATGCTGGGTCGATACGTGGAACGGACCAGTATTTCGTCGATTTTGACCTCATATGGCTCATACATACCACCTAGAAGAGAGTAGACAGCTTCTTCCGATCCGACTTTGGACTCGTCTGCCCCTAGCGGCATGGTAACATGCACGGTCCATGTCTCCTTCTCATCTTGCGCAACACATGCGCCTCCGAGTATACCTCCTTCACCCGCCATGAAAAGGTGCCAAAAGTGGCCTTGCTTGTGTAGTCTGGTCAAATCCTTGGACTTGAAATGAACAAGAAGAATGAATACTGGACTGAACGTCTTTCCATGTCAGTAGGTGTCTTTCCATGTCACAATGAACTCTCGGTTATAATGGAAGGAAAGGCTCTTGGTCTTACACTTCACCGCCATCGAGAGGTATTTCCAACCCACGTCGCACCTTACTGGAGGCTCCGTCGCATCCAACTGCGTACTTGGAGCAATACGTTCTCTGCAGTCCCGTATCTACCTCGGTAGCGATTGCTCGGGTGCCGCCATCTGTTTCCGTGACCGACTCAACCTTCAGGCCATAGTGTATGTCAATGAGAGGATTCGCATCACACAGTTCCTTTAACCACCTTTCAAATATCTCCTGTGAAAGCCGTTGATATGGCTCAAGAGGCATGGTCCCGTCGTTCCTTCGCGCAATTCTCTCCCGAAACTCGTCGACGCTTGGATGCAGCCATTGAGTGATTGCCTTCTCTCGGCTGAGGCCACTTGAAATGAGTACTGTGTATGGAATATCCGAAGGTACACCTGAAAGGACCACAGTCAGTGGCAGTAGCACTCGAGCATTCAAGAGGATACACCTCTGGCCCGTAAGCCTTCTGCAAGACCAAGCTTTCTAAAGAACTCCATCGAACGCACGTTCGTCAGATCCATTTTCGGCCATCTAAGTCTGTCAGCATACGACTTCAAGTTCGGGGATTGACATGCTTCGTTGTTGTTGTGTTGCGTTCTAGTATCGTTGATCTGACTCCATTATAAGCCAAGACTGTGGCAAGCAACATGCCAACTGGGCCCCCTCCAACGATGAAGACACAATCGTCTGGAATTGTTTCCCCGCTGCTGCCATTGATATATCCTGTCGTCTCGGGCTGGGTACCCGCCGCACTGACCTCGTCCTTGCTGGCAAACAGCATATCGGCTTCTTTAAGAAAGTTCAAAGCGAATGGAGTCGAATGCTGGGGAGCAAACAGACAGTCAGAGGCCGGGATCGAAAGTCCAATTCCCTGACCAAGTGCGCCTACATACAGTATCACCACTGTGAAGCTTCGGGATTCCAGGTCGCCATTCGTCAACAGGTTCAGCCTTCCGTCGGTCGATCGTGCCCGGATCCCCCGAAAGCCATCATTCGCCGGATAAGCTCGGGTGCGGCTCTGACACTCCACGATCCCCCGAAAGATTAATGAGAGAATCTTACTGCAAGGAATCCGACTTGTCGGTCAAGACCGCTCGAAGCATCTAGGGCAGTACAAACATATCTCTCAGGACCATGAATATCCCGTACTACACCCAATGGCCCAGCGTCGGCAATCCTCCTGACGCAGTGAAGCAATGGCTTGACCAGTATTTCCATCTTGCAGACAATCCAGCACCTGAAGCTGCGGACCAAACAGCTGCAATGTTCACCGCAGACGGCATTATGTATGGTATGGCCGGCAAGATCACAGGCAGAGAAGGTGCGTAGACTTCCCAGCCGAGAGACGTCAATGTTGATCGGGACAAATCTATCTTTGCTCAAATGCTCATGGATGATGTAGCGATCGCACAAAGCCGTCCCAAGGTAGCTTGCAGAACACTCGAGCAGTAGCCGCAATGCTGAATCACGCACAGGCATGGGTCATCACAAAAGAACGAAGACATGAGCCGCTAGTGGTCTACGCACGAAACAAGGAGTGCAGTGATCTTCTCATCCTTGCCAATCTCAAATCGCACTTCAAGAACGGAGAGATTGTGGACGCGGAATTTGTCTGCAACGTCGTGCTTGAGGGTGATTTGCAAAAAGACCCAAAGTGTTCACTATACAAGGTCTGGGCAGTAAGTTTGTCCCTCTTCACGTGTACGATGTCCGCGTCTGTTAACGGGCAACAAAAGGACAGCGCTCCTTGGGTGGCCGCCATGAGCAAAAAGTGACGAGATTGGGGGGTTCTTCTGAGCGGCAAAGTCTTAGTCTTCGTCCCTGTGCTTCGCATAATTGTCTTGATAAACAAGAAGTTCATGAGACGTAGGGCAGAAATAAACGCATACGCTACTTATCTTCTCTGCGCGTGCCATCCGTGTTGCGGTGCAGCCGTGGAAGGTACTGTTCGTGCCAAATTGACGATCGGCTGTATGAAGCCGAACTTCCGAACGTTTGGTTTGGTGAAAAAGAACCTTTGACGGGCAGGCGGTGGGCAGCCGAGGCAGTCGTTTTTCAGTCATGCGACACTTCGGGCGGAGTTGATGGCGCCGAATACCAGCACCGGACCGCGCTTTGTTACGCAAGCAGGCCGCCGGGTACAGCAAATTGCGT